>APFE030947786.1:0-39415 GCA_000404065.3 Pinus taeda | reverse complement strand
TTCAATAGTTCAGCAGAGAGAGAGAGATAGTACGTTTACAATAGAAGTCAACACTTTGACTTATCTAGATAAGAGCATAGATCATCTCTAAGAAGATGATACATGAGATCAGTTGAAGACTTGCTGCTTCAATTGATTCTCCAAGGTGACTCCTTCACCTATCGTTGTGCTGCATTTCGTCATCATGTTGCACCTCACCGTGTTGCACCTTGCTGCACCCATCATCACTATGCTGCATCTCATCATGCTTCATTAATCATGACTGTACCCATCACTGTACTACATTATGTGCCATTGCTGCACCATGTTGCCATACTGACCTATGTGGTGGTTGCATCTTGCTTGCTTGTTGTCCATAGCTTGCTTGTTGCCCCTAGCATGCTTGTTGTCCTTTGCATGCTTGTTGTTGCATGCTATCTGTCCCTTGCATGCTAGCTATAACATTGCATGCTTGGTATATTTGCTTCTAAGTACCATACAACTGTCCCAATGTTAGTTAGTTGTCCCTTGCATGCTGCTCTCCTTCGGAGACAGATGTTCTGGATGTTTTGGCAATTTCGGCTGTTCCCAACAGTTTCGACAATTCCAGCTATTCCTGGCAGTTTCGGCAGTTCCAGCTTTTCTCGGCAGTTCTCGACAGTTTCGACTTCTGTCCTCTGCGTCAGCTTTCTCGGCTGTTCCAGCAATTCCCGGCAGTTCCGGCTTTTTCTGGCAGTTCCCGGTAGTTCCGACAATTTTGGCTGTTCCCGACAATTCCGACTATTCCCGACAGTTTTGGCAATTCCGGTAGTTCCGGCAGTTTTGGCAGTTTCGGCTTTTCCCAGCAGTTTCGGCTTTTCCCGATAGTTCCGGCTTTTCTCAGCAGTTTCGGTTTCTGCCCTCTGGATTAGGGCAGCATTATCCATTAGGATCTCTCCTCCTACTAAAACCCAAAGACAAGTAGAGAGGAAGAGATCCCAAGTGTGTTGAAATGGCTTGAAGGCCACCTCTATTTATACTAAAACGTTGAGCACAAGTGGGGTTTATTTGGTGGTTGGCCGACTTTAACGAATTGTCCCGTAACGCAAATAAATTCATATCTTCATGAATACTTATCGGAATCGGATGATCTTTAGATCAATCCTACACCTCTCGATGAGAGGGATCCAAGAAAAATATTAGCTTCCATTAATAAGATGACCCACATGGAGTTTGGCCCTAGTTGCCAATTTTAACAGGAGAGCCCTTTATCCACATCTATGAGTGGAAGAGGCGTTCCCCCTCCTCTGGATCTTCAGGCTCATTCTTTTGGATCTTGGTGGTGGCCATGGTGTCACTAGGCTCCACATCAATGATTTGCGTCCCTTTGTCATTCTCCTTATCGGGTTTTGACTCAGAGTAAGTACATGTGTCTGATTCGGGGCCTTCAGCTCGACGCATCAGTACCGATACGCTGTCAAGATTGAGCAGAAGTTTAAACAGAAGAAGAGAGACTTTGGATCTGCCATAAGAGCTCCATTCACAACACAAGTCCTTTGCTCTGTGGTTTGGGGGCACCTTTCCCTTGCTTCGGATTTGCAGATCCAAAGTCCCGCTTCTTCTGTTTAAGCAACGTATCGGACATCGTGCCAAGCGAGGAAATGTCTAGGAAGTCCATCTCGTCCTGGATGTACTTGTGTAGATAGCTGCGGTACTTGAGTACCAAATGTTGCTCAAAATCCTTGATACACAACTGCGTGCGAAGGGTATGGAAAAAATTTCTGAACTCCGACACATCTTGGTCCCTTCCCAGCCGTAGTGTGGTCCACTTTATGTATTTATCTTCATAGCTCCCGACGGGGTAATATTGCCCCTTGATGGTGTCTTGGAAAGAATCCCAAGTGGATGCATTGAAAACAACAAGGGTTCGCTCTTGTCCTTTTGTTCACAGTAGTTTTCCCACTAGTTCTTAATGTGTGGGGTGGCTTTGAGAAGTGTAAAAGTAATCTTTTCCCGATTGGAAAAGTCACGAACTAAAAAATATCCTTCGAAAAGATTTAACCATTTATCTACGGCATCTGCATCTATTTGGCCCTCAAATATGGGAATATTGAAGTTAACTTGTACCTTAAAAGGAGTGGCGCCTCCAAAGTGGTTGTTGGATGAAGATGCGTCACCCGTGGGTAGCCGTCAAAGGATTTGGGCAAAGTTATCCATCATCCCATTCCTTTGTCGCTTGAGGGCTTCCTCGAGCAACATTTTGAAAGGATCTCTTGCACCCTCCTCTTTCTTTTCTTCCGCCATGGGAGGCTGGTGGGGTTTGCAAGGCTAGTTTTGCAACGGTTCAACTAGATCGAACCCTAACTCCTTATACCCTGACCTCGCTGGGGACATGCAAAGAAAAACAGAGAAAGAGCAGATTGCTCTGATACCACTGATCCGAACTTAAACATGAACACAACAAATTACAGATATAACCATAAATATAGAGATGTATCAGAAATAACACTTCATTCCATTAATAGAAAAATACTGAACTGCTTTCAAACATAATGGAAATAAACTAGCTTGGGCGATGGTAGCTTATCTCTAAGAAGAGATGTGTTCGCAACATGCCTCTAAACTGTGTTACAATGAGGCTCAAGGGCTTATTTATTATTGAATAACAATAGAACAACCAAAACCCTAACCCAAGGAGATGTAATGACAAGAGTTTGTGGGCCCCGTTGGGGTTAGTTGGGCAACCAACTTCCCGGGGTCGTAACTTGGCCATATTATCTCCATTTGGCGTGTAGGATACCTTGTTGGAAAGGTCTCTCCGAGTACTACATGATTTGCGACAGGCAAGGCATGGGCCTGCAACAAACCTCAAAGAAACACCGTTTAGAGGGTCAAAACTGCTTTGGGGACCCGAAAAACTGCTAAAAATAGTAAATGCTGAAATAAACAAGGAAACAGATGAAACTGACTGGAGGTCTAGGTGGAATAAGTGAGTGGCCACCAATATCCACTAGGATCAAACTTGCAGCGACTAACAGCTTCTGGTAGCAGTCCAGCTTGGAAGACTTCGATCTCCCAATCCAGTGCATGAAACAAAGAGAGACCACCACCAAAATTTCGATTTTCCTTGTCTCCTTAGACTCATCCAAACTGGCATTCACGTTGGCTTCTAGGCAACAAACTTTCCCAACAACAAGACTTTCCCAACAATAAGAGAACTTCACACTTATGCCCAACAACAAGAGATTTTCGCACTTCTGCCCCATAGAGAGAATTCGAACTTGATGAGAAGCGATGCTCCAAATGAATTCGATGTCCTTCCTTTTATAGGCTTCTTGTGGGGTCGAATAGGGTCTTAGGCTTACTTGATCTTCCCTTGGGCCGACATGGTGTGGAGGTTCCATAATTCATATTTGACTCAATACTAAACCTTTTTACATGATTCAAAAGCCCAAGAAGGGTCTCTTTAAATGTACAATAATTCTATAGACTCATAATAAATCCTAGAAGTCCTCAATGGGGACTTTGACCTAAAACATGGTGACCCAAGCATGAAACCCATGCTTTAATAAGTCACAACAATAATATAAAAATTCTTTTCTTTATTGCTTGACAAGTACATTACATAATGACTCAAGTACATTATTGAAGACCGAACATAGTTACATTTTCCAACATTCCCTCTTAACTAGGGAGGTATTCATAATGTACAGTGGAAGATCTCAAACTATATGAACCACGAAGAACTTTAGGCACTGCAATGCCATGGCCTAGATTCCTGACCAGGGAAATTTATCCAAAAAGTCACTCAATAGTTTAGGCACCACAATGTCAAGGACTAATTCCTGACCAAGGCAATCTATCCAGGTGGGACTAGGATGGACTCGAGCTTTCAACCCTTCTAGGTACCATCAGGCTTACTTGCTAACCATCAACCCAAAAAAATCCAAGTGTGTATTCAAAGCAGAGCTCTTTGATCAACACCACCTTTCCAACTTCTAGACATCAACACAATGTCCCAGCCAGATGTCCTTCGAGGCAATGCTTCACTCGCAGAGCCTCAACAACGCTTGATCTAGCAGATCAAGAATAACCAATCTCTCCCAATCAAACTGATTGGTAACCAACATGCTATCAAATCTTTCGAGAGATTCACCTGTACAAACACAACCCCACTCAATAATATACTTTCGCATGGACATAATCAAATACAAACCTTTGGGGTCTTACAATCAACAAATGTTGCTTCTCATCTTCCCAATGTAGGACTATCAATCGAATCTTTTATAGGAGATTCCTCAACCATATGTTTTTCCATCCTACTTCTCGTGCAACAACATATCCTCCAAAATTCATTCTTTAATTGATACCAAGCTATGCCCTCCCTCTCAACTAGGAAGCACCTCTTTATCCGGACTCCCTCTTAATATTAGGGAGATCTCTTCTATTCATGCTTCCTCTGGGAGATCAACTTCTTCCTTTTTGGTATCGGAGAATCTTTCGTGACTTCCAACCATTTCATCAGAGTTATTATCATTCCCATCATGCTTATCACATCAATGAACATCTTCACCAAGTTGAAGGTTGTGTACCTGCACAACTTCAATAGCAAGTACAACCAAAACTATAGAAGCATGATGTTAGCGATAGCAGAATAATGGAAGCATTTCATATATATATCAGATACCCAGACTTAATTATAAACAAGAGACATATACTCTTCAACATCTTGCTAGGGATTTTGTCATACACCCTAGACTACTTCAACTTTCATTCCATCTATATTTTCAATGGTACTTCCAAAGGTATGACATACCTTCCTTCAACATATAATAAACCCTAGAAACAATTTCACAAATATAGATTTACAAAGTATCTAACAATCTTTCAAAATACATATGTTAGACTTCTCACTAGGGATTCATATAAATCCTAGATTTCATACAAACAAATCAATCAAAGTCAATCACAACTTAGTCATTAGCTTGACCAAATTCCACTAGGGTTAGTTCTAACCCCTAGATTTTTAATCAACCATCAAACTATCAATAACATGATCAACTACCACTAGGGTTAGTTTGCAAACTCTAGATTTCAACAATCTCTCCACAAATCTCAAATTATCATATAATTCATAAGAGATTTCTACTTCGACTAAGGTTAAACTCCAAAACCCTAGAATTTCATTTTCACAAATTCAACAATCTTATACAAATCTCAAATCATCATATTACAGAGATTTTACTTTGACTAAGGTTTAATTCCAAAACCTTAGAATTCCATTTCCACAATCTCAACAATCATTACATGCATAGATCTCAGATTGTTACATTTCACACTAGACAATGTTACTACTAGGATTTAATTGCAAAAACCTAGAATTCTATTTTCAACAATTATCTAATAGATTTCACATATTAGACAATTTTAACTTCACTAGGATTTAGCTATAACACTCTAGATTTCCAGATATCATTGTCCTAGAATCTCATATAAGGACTTCCATTAAATGCTAAGACTCATGACCATCAGTGACTAGGTTAGCACACATATCTAGGAATTCATAACCATACATAAGCACATCATATGTCCAATAACATAAATACATTTGACTTAGAACAACCTAGGACTTCAACCAAAAGGACATATCTATATATATATCCCTAGATTTTATCATCATGAAAAATACATTACATATCATGTGTTAGTCAAACCCAACTTCACAACAATATCAAATAAGAGTTAGACACACAATCAATTTGATTATACTAGGGTTTGATTTGTCATCACACACATACCAAGTAAATCAATTGTAAGACAATGTAAGGGTCTTGCTCACACATTTTACCAAACCCTAATGAGCTAGGGTTCCAATGTACAACACATATTCCACCAAACCCTAATAAGTTAGGGTTCCAATGTAGAACACAACAAACGCAACGTTAGCAAAACTTCAAAGGTTCAGGGATCTTAGACCTTTTCACTCAACCCTAACAAGTTAGGATTTCCTAATCATACCAAAATGCCAAACAAGACATCATCCATAAAACTTCAACTAGCATTTCAGAAAATCCCTAATCAACTTAGGGTTTTAGACATTCACAATAGCATACCCTTTGGTTAGGGTTTTCCAGAACCTGCCTAGGGTTCTACAAAATCAGATAAGAGTGTGGTGGTAGATTTATCAAGAGATGAATCACCCAAACAAGAATCACTAAGATTCAATATAGCTAGTCTAACAGAGTTTGTAATAGATCATCAAATGAATAATCCTTTCAATTAATGTATTCAAAACATACCTTTGTTTCTTGACTAACCTTGTCTTGAGAGATCCTCCTTTCAGATGTTTTCCTGATCAAGACAACAGAGGGAGAAAGGTGATTAGTATTTAATATAATCAAAACTAAATGAGTACATGAACCCAAAATTGAAAAGACATGAGATACTTATCTTTGAGAGTTGTTGGGAGCTCCCTCCAAAGCTTGAGGAAAACCTACAAACTTAAAGCAATACAAAAATGTCTTTTCCAAAGATATGTTGAAAACCTATAAATTCTAAAACATATAAAACAAGTTATGTAAAGAAAATGACTTAATAGTGGCAAATGACTTAATAGTGTAAGTCCCTAATGTCAGATTCTTCAGGCTTGACTTTCTTTGAGTCTCCTTCTTTCTTCTTATTCCTTGGATTCTCGGGACAATCACTCTTGTAGTGACCTTTCTTATGACATTGATGGCACTTTGTCTTAGACATGTCAACTTTCTTCAAGATTCAATACAACTAGTCATAATAGAGTCTGTAATAGATCATCAAATGAATAATCCTTTCAATTAATGTATTCAAAGCATACCTTTTTTTCTTGACTAACCTTGTCTTGAGAGATCCTCCTCCTTTAAGATGTTTTCCTGATTAAGACAACAGAGGGAGAAAGGTAATTAGTATTTAATATAATCAAAACTAAATGAGTACATGAACCCAAAATTGAAAAGACATGAGATACTTATCTTTGAGAGTTGTTGGGAGCTCCCTCAAAAGCTTGAGGGAAACCTACAAACTTAAAGCAATACAAAAATATCTTTTCCAAAGATATGTTAAAAACCTATAAATTCTAAAACATATAAAACAAGTTATGTAAAGCAAATGACTTAATAGTGAAGTCCCTAATGTTAGATTCTTCAGGCTTGACTTTCTTTGAGTCTCCTTCTTCAGCAAAGTTGGTTTGATGTCTTCCTCTCTTCTTATTCCTTGGATTCTTGGGACAATCACTCTTGAAGTGACCTTTCTTGTGACATTGATAGGACTTTATCTTAGACATGCCAACTTTCTTCCTTGATCCCTTCGATCTCTTTCCTTTATGATGAGCAACATAAGCATTTGATACTCCTTCAGAACTGGCAACCATTGAGATCCATAATTCTTCTTGACTACATGCGGTCCATAATTCTTCAAAGGTGGGAGCTACCTTTTGACTGTTGAGACCTGAAGCAAATGCACCCCAAGAGGCTAGCAATCCCAATATAGTAGTGATCACCAATTCTTTGTCCGGAACAATCTCATCAATGGCCAAAAGATCATCCCTGTGTCTAGTTATCTTCACAAAGAAGGTTGCAATAATATCTTCTTTAATCATTTTTGTATTCCGCAACTCATTCTTCAAACTTGCTACTTGACCAATGTTCTTAATAGTGAACAACTTTGACAAGCCTTCATACATATCCTGAGCATGATCGATGTTAGCTATGAATGGGACAAGATTGTCTTTTATCCCTTCTACCATTAGAGTCATAGCCACCAATTCTAAATCCCTGAATTTCGCTTTGTTGACATCACTGGCTTCTTCTGTAGGCTTCTTTACATTTCCTTTTACCAAATCCAACACCTTGTTCTTCTCAAGGATTAGGTCAATCCTCTTCTTCCAACATTTGAAGTTGGATGCTCCTTCAAGCTTGTTCTCACCCTTGATTGAGTTAGACATCTTCCTTGAATATAATAGACTCTTTCCCTGAGATAGTGCCTATGATTGGATCTACCTTTTTCTTCTTTCTTCACCAAAGCTTTGATACCATGTTGGAAAATCAGAAAGGCAGTAAAGATTTTCTTGATCTTGATAATTACTTGTGATGTTTCTTATTAGTATGATTTTTTATATCTTCTTTCTTTAGTTCATCAAGCAATTACAAAAGGTAGCAGCACATAAAAATAATGGACACAAGATGTAGCCACATGCCCGGGCAAACCCCCCCTCGAGGGGAAAACCTAGTCAAAGTAATTCTTCCTTTCAATAGTATTCTTTGAGACTCTTCACCCTAGACCAAGACCAGACCTTCCCTCCACACCAAGTCAACCTCTAGAAGTTTGACCTCTTCCCAACAACTTTGACTATGCAGCGACTTGTAGCAACTAACAGCTTCCGACAGCAGTCCAACTTGGAACACTTAGATCTCCCACTCCAAAGCACGAAACGGAGAGAGACCACCACCAAAATTTCGATTTTCCTTGTCTCTTGAGACTCACCCAAACTCGCAGTCACTTTGGCTTCCTGACAACAGACTTTCCTAGCAACAAGAGAACTTCGGACTTCTGCCCAACAAGAAGAGATTTTCACACTTCTGCCTAGTAGAGAGAATTTGAACTTGATGATAAGTGATGCTCCAAATGAATTCGATGTCCTTCCTTTTATAGGCTTCTTGTGGGGTCGAATAGGATCTTAGGCTGACTTGATCTTTTCTTAGGCCAACATGGTGTGGAGGTTCCATAATTCATATTTGAATCAATACTAAACCTTTTTACATGATTCAAAATCGCAAGAAGGGTCTCTTAAATGTACAATAATTCTATAGACTGCGAATAAATCCTAGAAGTCCTCAATGGAGACCTTGACCTAAAACATCGTGACCCAAGCATGAAACCCGTGCTCTAATAAGTCACAACAACAATAATAAAAACTCTTTTCTTTATTACTTGACAAGTACATTACATAATGACTCAAGTACATTATTGAAGACCGAACATAGTTACATTTTCCAAAAGAGGAGACTTAGGTGTGTCTGATCGTTACCAAGGTCGGATGTGACTGCCATGGATTTGGTTGTGGTAAATTGATCTCCCCTTAGTGTTGGATGCATGTGTTCTCCCACTTGATCACTGAGGATCAAGTTGGGTGAGAATCAATCAATGGACATAGCGTGAGTGATCTTTACCAAGGTCATATGTCACTGCCATGGAGTTGGTTGTGGTAAATTGATCTCCCTTATTGTCAGGTGTGGATCATTCTTCTTCTATGGATCGAGACATCATTGTTTAGTTGAGATGAGATCTATGGTGTAGTCGGAAATTCCTCCCTAGCTGAGAGGGAGTGTTGAAGTTGGCAACTTTGGTCGGAATTTTCATTAGCAAAATCATGGAGAAAAAATTATATTTTGATGTTAGACCAAGTCGGCCTGAAGTGCACAAGTCGGCCCCATAGGTGGAAAAGCCACCTCCTAAGACATATAAATACAACATTGTTGGAGCTCATTTAGCACATCTCACATCCACACATTCATCTGAAATTCGCAAAAGTCAATCCACACATGTGAAGGAGCAAGGAGACATTTAGAACAGCGTTGACCAACCTATTTCTTCTGTTTGACTTTTGTTGACTTGGGCTATTTGGCATCTGTTTGACCGAGGGTTTGACTGTCTTGGAAGACCTAAGATTGCATGAGGACTTTGAATCTGTTTGCCCAAGATTTTGGCTGAGGAAAGAGGCCGAATATTCTGTGGAATATTCCTCTATGTTGACCAAAATTTGAACTATATTTCTGGGCATTGACCGCAAGCTTTGACTGTGATTTGACCGGGTTTGATTGTGGAAGTTACAGGCCAAATTTCGGCCCTCTGACCAGATTGTTGACTGGTAACATATTGCTGATTTTTCTCTCATTTGACTGTATTTGACTTGGTTGACTTGGAAGCCAAAGGGTTGACTTTAACTGGTTTATTGATGTACAAAAATGGATTGTATCTCAGCTGAACATTGAATGAATATCTCCGAAGAAGAAGATTGATTTGGGTTTTCCTGCTTGTGGGGTTTTGCCTTGGTCTTTGACCAAAAATCTCCGCATCTCATTGTGCATGGCTGTCTTCTATTGTTCATTGTTATTTATTGTTCTCTCTATAATTGCTTAACTGTTTTGGGGTGAATGCAATTGAATGTAATATTGTTTTAAGTAAATATAACAGCAGAGAACTTGAGAAAAATTAACATTCCTTTTATAAGGCCACCCACAAGTGTCGATGCACTCTAGATTGGTAATCTAGCTGTGGTGAAGCTAGGAAAACAAGAGAATGATCAATTTTACCCTTCATAAGCTTCAGATTTGTAATGAATCTGCGTTTCCAGCAAGCTGAAAACTTGTTGCAGAGGTCTTGGGATCAAATCTCCACTGGGTAAAAACTTAAAAATTGATTGCAGCTTGTAAGATGAACTTCTAATGACTGGAATAAGATAAAATAGTTGCAGAATGATGATGTAAACTTGAATAATGCATCTGGAAACTAATACAAGGGTTTATGGTAAATACTTGGACAATGCCCTTGTACACCGAATTTTGCTAGATCTGAAGTATGTATTGCTGTAAAATAACACTGATCTGCAATGCTATTTCAATATACCTCATGAAATATGTGTTTTAAAGCGCAAATAAGGTTTATTTTTCCACTGCATAAAATTTGAAAATTATGGCTTAAAACCTCAAGGTTTAACTAGCTAATTTGAAGATAAAAGTAAAAAAAAGTGCAAGCTAATAAATGTTTATATATATATATTTGTATTTATTTATTGACGAGATTTTCACTGAAAGATTGTTTGTCATACAAATGTTTATATTTTTATTTAATTTTTATAAAACAGAAAAATAAAAGATTTTGAGTTTTAGATTAGGATGGTTTTTGAGGTATGCTTAGTTGAGCCCAATATTACCTTCAATTGCCAGGTTGTGAATCACAACCACTCTTAAGTTGGCCTTGCACTTTCGAGAATGAGATGAGTTTGGAGTTGAGAAAACTATGTCGCCCCAACCTTTGTCTGGTATAACTCCACATGTTTACAGATTCTAATCAGGAGTGACTTCTAGTGAAGTGTATCTGATCTTCAGGTTGACTATGTGTTTAAAGGAGATCTTCATCTAGTTGAATATATCCTCAATAAGGGTTTGTCCAGCCAGTGGATCCAATAACTCCAACCTACAACAAGGGAGATAAATAAGACTAGCACCATGGTCATTCCCTCCACGTGGCTATGTAGCCCCTCAGGGGATTGTCCCTCTAGCTGTTGTGTAGCTTGCATTTTTTGTGCTTATCTTATTAAAACTATTACAACAAGAGCCAAGAAAGAATAGAATAAAAAGCTCAACCCACAAATTGTACACAAGATGTTCACAAAACAAAAGTTCTATTATGACATTTGATCTAACAATTCAACAATCGGAGTGAGAGGAGAGACTGACTTTTTATAATTTTCTTAGCAATGGCTAGTTGGACCTGTTGTCGCCTCACTTGCACACCTAGGTTAGTGTGGTAAAAATTCTCAACCCCACAACATGTGGTCTTGGTGGCAAATTAAGAGAAGGGGTTGTCACCTAGTTCCAACTCTCTCCGTTAGTTAAGCTAAGGGGGGTGGTCCCTGAAAAAGGTTAATGAAGTGAAATGTGAGGTTCTAGGAGACTAAGGCCAATAGAAAAACTTATCAAAGACAATTTGATTCCAAGATGTAAACAAGCATGAAATGTATGAGCAATATTCAATGATATTGTAATATTCCGAATGGGAAATTACAGGTATTTTACTGAAATGCCTCTTGAACAAAATTTCCACAACCAAAATCTCATAAATTTAACGGAACATTGCCATGTAAATTAAAGCAATCAACATGCAGCAAACAAGTACATAATAAAATGGAAACAATCTCGGCTTTATTATTATATATAAACTGAGGTTTTACATGCTGAAACAACAAAATAACTCATATAGCTGAGATAGAACTGGCCTCAAGGATCTGCTCTAATGCTGCATGTGCCGTCCACCGAAACAAACTGAATTGGCACTGCTAAGCCATCCTGTGAATTCTGGATGAATTCACCAAGGGGAGATGGGTACTTGCCCGACCTCACTGAATCACCCAAGGGTTTCCGTCCTGGGGCTACTACTGAAGTAGAGAATCGGGTTCTCAACCTCTCATACAAGAAGAAATATCAAATCCAAGATGTCCCCTAATGGTCTCCTCCTCCTCTTTTATAAATCTGATGGACCCCTCTAGAACCTTCTATTTTATTATTATTTTAATCACGGAACACTTTTCCCTCTTTTATTTCAATTAAAATATTCTTTTTAATGTGGGAAAAAAGTAAATTGGCCACTATGCCTCCTCAGGTCACCAAAAATCACTTCTTACCATCCAGTCTTGTAGATTTTCTCGTTCGGGTTCCAACGAGCTATTACATTAAGGTGTTCTACCAAGTATTCCTCCCGAAATGCCACCTTAAGCGTAATCAATTGAGTTAGGCCCATTAATAACTTTGTTTTTTGAAAGTCATCGGAATGCAATGAAATGAAAGGGAAACTGTGCAAATGATGGAATATACCAAGCGAATGCCATCAGACCTCATAAAATCTCCTCAAAACCTCTCCAAAAGCCTCTGGGCCTGCTGAGGACGCCAACCTGTACTTGTGACTTGTTTGCCCCCAACTTTGAAAGTCCATCCTATCTGTGCCATAAGGAACACCAGAAAAAGGAACATTACAAATCCTCCTGCCCTAAGATTGCTTGCCCTCAAGCAATCCAAACCTGTGGACCTGTTTGGTGGCCCAATGTAACTGAGACCCAATGCCTGGATCCCATACAAACCACTGGGTGATGGTATGCCTCTGTGTCAACCCACCATGAATGGACCCCTCAATGCCTGGATCTCAAACTAATCTCAGACTGAACTTGTCATCAACCAATCCTCCTGGATACCAGTGCCACCAAGAATAAGTATCAATGCTCCATGGCTCTTGCTATGCTATAACTCCAACCATGAGTGTTGCTCCATCCCCCGCATACCAACTCACCATCTCTCTCCAATCCAACCCTTGGCATAGACCAAGGTCAATCTCACCATGCCGATGTTGTGCTGAAATACTGATGAGTGGCCCGCCTACATCCTGCTGCCAACTGGAGCATGTAGTATCCCTCACATCTAAGGGCTCTTGCAATGCAATGATCCTGACTAAAAATGATACTCCATCAATAGGGTACCAACTCATGATCTCTCGCCAATCCAATGCACTGACACCTATGTAAGAAACAAGTCTACTAGGTTAATATGGGTCCCTGCTCAAAATAGGATGCTCTATCTTGTCAATCAACAAGATTTGTCTAAGGAAACCTACCCCTTGCTCTATAATAGGAAAAGGTGGGCAAGATGTGCTACAAGCCTTGTCCATGTACTCTTGGAGAGGGATGCTCCCTGAAAGTATTGCAGCTGTGTCAGCTTCCTATGCATCTACTCACACCTCATCAGTGGGTCGGCCCAAAGATGGATCCACCACCATCTCCAATAGATCCTGAGGAGAAGTGTCTGTAAATATTGCCACCCTGCTAGTTGTCTGTACATCTGTCTGCTCCTCATTAATGGTTGGGCCCAAGGATGGCTGCTCATCCTTCTCCCTCATGTGCTCAACATGAACCTCCAACTGGATCTTGCCAAAAGGCTCATCATGCATACTGTGCATATCATCCTCTTGAGCTGACTCATGCTCCACCATATGCTACTTCTCTTGAACCATCACTGGTGACTCATCATCTCGAATGTCTCGCATGCGGTCCACTGATGACTCACCATACAAACTAGAATATAAATCTGGCATGTTGTCAACAACTCCACATGACCGTTGATGCTCCCTAGAGACATCCTCGTATGACCCCATGAACTCATCCAAAGAAGAGTCCTCATCCTGAAAGACAAAAGGAATATCTTCGTGCTCTACCTCTACCATCTCCTCTGCATCTCTCAAGCATGAGTGGTCAGGTCCCAAGGTTCTTTGTAGATGAAGCAAAGAACCCTCCTCCTCAACTCATTCTTGCTACATGGTCCACCAATACGGAGCAACTACTCGGTCATCTATCTTCTGAACAACACAATGTTTTTCTCAACCAACCTTTCGACTAGTTCATAAGCAATAGGTGAAATCGACTATTCCTTTGTCCAAATGGCCAACAACTCAGATTGCATCTTATTGCAAATGGCATCACGGTCTACCATAACTAAAGACAAAATGGACAACATGTTTGTTTTGACCGTGTGAAGATGATGTTTCTTAATGCAAAAGAAGCATCAGAACGTCTGATGGATCAAGTCATCACACTCCAGATAAAACATGATTTCATATGTTCTAATCATGGCCATGATTTCTAGAACCTCAAGCTTCTTCCCAAAGGTAGAACCTGCACTGTTGTCCAAGTCTTGAAAAGTCTCTACTATCAGCTTGAAAACTCTCTTCATAACATGATCATTGAAAGGAGGTATAGGTGCGGTCAATCTCATGATGTTACTGAGACAAGATGCAACTGGAAGTCTAACCCCTTCACAAGGTTCCTCCAAGAACTTGGATTGTATAAGAGCAAGCATAATTGGTCTTAGAGCCCAAATGAGTTTCTTCCTTTCTAATTGGTTCACATTGGAAAGGAGTGCATCTAGTTCATCTAGTTTGAAAAGGACTTTCCATGTGACCATCATGTGCTTCAAATCTGTCCCAAGTGCAAATATTTTGTGCCCTATTTCCTGCCCCTTCTGTACATCTTTTGGTTGTTCTCTCTGAATAATGGCATAGACCTCCTTTGAGAAGGGTCTACTGTTTGTTGCTACTGGTTTATTAAGGGAGTTTATAAAGGTTTAATCCATGTTTTATTACTGATGGTAAGTTCATCAAGCAAGGCTTTGACTGACAATTCAATAGAAGTACATAACAATAACTAACTCAATACATAGACTCCCCACTCAACTTAGCAATAGTTAGACAATTATATCAGCCTTACAACAAGGAAGACAATCAGACTATATGACTAATGACAATATGTAGTAGTAATATCACCAGATATTGGGCAAGACTCAAGCAATGACATACTCAAGGAATTGACAGGAGCAACTACGAAATATCCACAGAATGCCCAATAAATTTCTGAGTTTGTTACCCTCTCCCAGTGTGGTCCTTTGTTAGACATACACTGCTGTGTGAAAATTCTGAAACCCAGAATCCTACTGCAACAACTGATAATATTTCTTCTATTTGTTAAATTAATTAAACAAACTATTTGCAGTTTCCTACGACAAATATTGAAACATGTATGCTGCAACCTTCACAAAACAAATAATGCGGAAAAATAAATGATGGAAAATTAGAGAAATTCTAGCACACATAAAAATATTGACAGAATTATTTTTGGACAATTGTCCCTGGAAAAACCTAATGTGGGAAAACCGGTGCAACAAATGAGGGTTTCTTTATTAATTGTTTAGCAGAAATTCAAGTACAAGAATTCGGACCGCAGAACAGAGGAAAAATATTGAGAGAAATTTAGTGATAAATTTCTCTCTCCATAGCAACTCCTTGACCCTGAGATGAACCCTCTATCCATATGTTGGTGTCTCTGCATCACCCTCTGCACAGTAACTGCGCAGAGCTCTAGTGGACTGCGTCTCTCCTCACGCTGTCTCTTCCGGAACTTGTTCTCCACTTCTTGGACCACTGCTGATACCATCTCTCTCCCCTACAACTCACCCTTTGGCTCTATCTCCTTTGCTGAACTTCAGCCACTGAGAAAATCGATCTGCCTAGGCAACTGAGTAGTTGCTAGTGTGTGTTCTCCAAACCCCATCGAGTTTCTTCTTATAATCTCTTGTTGAGACATCAACGACCAAGATTAAAACATAATCGATGGCTAAGATTAATGGGTTCCTAAGTCTAAACTTAGGAAAATAAAAATATTAATGGGTATTAATAAAGATAAGGGTGAGAAGCTTCTAAGAGACGAGGATCATGTCTGTTTTAATCTTACTCGTTGATTAGAGACTTAATCTCGGCCGTTGATTCATCAACAGGAAAAGTACAAGAGAAGACTTGAGGATCATTTGGAGACACACCGACAAATTCTCAGTATCTCAAGGAAAATCGATTCTCAAGAGAAGGAGATTGATTTCAGAGGGAGATTTGCAAGGTGGAGGAAGAGAAGGGTATCAACAGTAGTCAGTGACTGAGGAGGAGGTGATGCAGGGACATTGAGTGACAACGCAGAGGGAGATGCAGTCTAGGGGAGATGTAGCCCTCACATGGAGGGACGCAAAGCCACTCAAAGCCACGCCGAGCCACACAGAGTGATGCAAAGGTTGCGCAGAAGTGGGAGAAGGCTCTCCAAAGTGTCAGAAAGTTTCCAGGGGAAAGTCTCAGGTGTTTTCTCTCAAGTTCTTTGTAAAATCATTCCGTGTAAAAGCGATTGTTGCTGAAGATTAATAAAACCCTCATTTGCTGCACCGATTTTCCCTCTTTGGGTTTTTTTGGGGACAATTGTCCAAAAACAACTGCATTGATGTGATTGGTTCTTGTGTATGTATTTTCTCTGTGTAATTATGTGATAATTGCAGTAGAATTTATTTTAATATTTGCTGAAGGGATTTCGTAAATAACTTGTTGTGAAGAATAAGTATGTGAAATAAATCAATTGTTGCAGTAGAATTTCAGGTTAGAAATTTTCACAGTTCGCAGTTCTCGATAGTTCCGACAGTTCTGGCAATTCCCGGTAGTCCCGGCTACTGTGCTGCCTCTGTGTTAGCTCTCCCGGCTGTTCCCAACAGTTTCGGCTGTTCCAACAGTTCCCGACAGTTTCAGCTGTTCCGATAGTTCCCGACAATGTCGGCTGTTCTGGTAGTTCTGGATTCTGCGTGATAGGTAGATTTTCTGCATCAACTCTCTCGGATTCTGCGCTGCTTCTTTGCAAGCTCTTTCCGCCTCTCTGTCAGTATTCTCCGGAAAGTTCTCCCGGATTCTCACTGCCCCTCTGCTGCAAGATCTCCGCAATCAATTTTCCTCCTGAGAACTTCTCACCTCAGAAAGTCGATTTCCTCAATCTCTATGTGTATGTGTTTTCAAATGAACCCTAGGCTTCCATTTTATACTTTTCTTGTTGAGTCTTGAACGATAGAGATTAAGTCTCTAATCAACGGCTAAGACTAAAACATGACTTGATCTGCCTTCCAGATCATTCTCACCCATATTAATATTTTAATTTCCCTAAGTTTAGGCCTAGGGACCCCATTAAAAATATTAATTATTTTAATAAAATAAAATCCCTGTGGAATTTCAACAAACGGTTTCTGGGTTTTTTAGAATTCATGTGCCTTAATTGGGTGCAACTTCTAACCTTTGCTCTTACTTGTGCAAACAATGTTGGCCAATAAAATCCTGCTCTTAAAATCTTATATGCTGTAGCCCTCCAAGCATAGTGTCCTCCACAAATACCTGCATGAAATTGATCAATAATTCCTTCTGTCTCACTTGTTGTCAAGCAAAGTAAGAGGATGTTAAGTGGGTCCTTTCAATACAGATTTGCATTGATAATACAATATTTTATAGCCTTCAACTTTAGTGTTTTACATTGATTCTTTGTCAATTCAAATGGACACTCAAAATCTCAAAGAAAATGCACAATATCAGTGTACCATTCAGATAACAATTTTTTTCATCAATATGAATAGGAGTTGATTGGATTGAAGATGGAGGTTCTTGTGGATTCTTCTTTGTTGAAGTCTGAGAAGGTTCTTGTGGATTCTTCTCTGCTGAAGATTGAGAAGGTTCTTGTGGATTCTTCTTTGCTGAAATTTCAAAAACAGAATTCATTCCCAAGACTTTACAGTTTGACTCAGCTAAGAGTTTAGCCAAGCCTTGACCCTTTACTAACTTTGTAGTTTTGATGATGAGATCAAATTCCAGTATCTTAGTAATCCATCTTCCTCTTCTTCCATCAGTATCAGGTTGAGTTAACACAGTTTTAACAACACTATTGGGGACATAGGCAATAATGGAAGGGTGAAGGACATAGACTCTAAAATCTTTCAGTGCTTGAACTAAGGAATAGGCCCGTTTTTCAATAATGTCATATTTGAGTTCAACATCTCTCATAACTTTACTGAAAAAGGTTATAGGCTGGTCATCTCCATCCTCGCTCTTTTGCAAAAGAACAACAACTAAGGTAGTTTCAGAGGAAAAGGAAAAAATGCTAAATGGTTAAGAATAGTTTGGACTGGTCAGTATTAGGGCTTCTGAAATGGCTTTTTTAATATGGTCAAAAACATATCTTGTTGGCATTGTCCATTTAACTTCATGATCTTTCCTCAACATATTAGTGATATCCTTAACTATTTCAGCATAATTAGTTACAAATCTTCTTAAAAAAATGATTTTGTCAAGAAAAGCCTGAATTTCCTTCTTATTCCTTGGTAACGAAAGTGCATGGATAGCTGAAACTCTTCTAGGATTAATAATCACTCCTTCCTTAGAAATAATATGGCCAAGCAATTTTCCTTCTTTGAGTGCAAACAAAGACTTTTTGGGATTAAGAGAAATCCCAAACTTCCTACACCTATCAAAACATTTCCTCAAGTGCTTTAAATGTTTTTGATCAGAATTAGAAAAAACAGTTAAATCATTAAGATAAATGACAACAAATTTATTTGTCTTACCCACAAATGCTAAACCCATAACTCTTTGAAAGGTAGCTCCAGCGTTGGTTAATCTGAAGGGCATACTTGCATACATAAATGTACCCCAAGGAGTTGTGAATGTTGTCTTCTCTCTATCTTTTGGGCTCACTATGACCTGATTGTATCCAGAAAAACCATCTAACATAGAAGTTCTATTAGCACCTGAAACTTTTTGAAGGAATTGGTCCATCTTGGGTAATGGATAATTATCTTTCAAAGATGATTTATTCAAGTTCCTGCAATCTACACACAATCTGATTTCACCATTTTTCTTTCTTACTGGAACTAAATTAGCAACCCATTCAGAATATCTCAACGAAACTGTGATCTTGGCATCAAGTAGCATTTTAAGTTTTTTTTCAATGGTAGGAAGAAGGGCCGGATTAATTCTCCTTAACTTTTGCTTAAAAGGTTTAGCTTCTGGTTTTAAAGGGATTTTATGCGCAATGGGAGTTGTATCATATGTCTTCAACTCACTATAAGACCAAGCAAAAACATCTTTATAAGCTTGAAGGAGAGCTAAATATTTATCTTTCACTTCCACTGGCAAGGATGCAGAGATTTTAATATTTTTGATTTCTTCTAAAGTTCCAATTCTACATTCTTCTATATCTTCTTCAAGTGAATTTGATAATGGATTTTTAGGAACATCATTATGATCAAATAACTTTTCAAGAGGGACCAAGCCCTTAGGAATGACATTGTTAGATAACTGAATAATATTATGATCACCAATTCTTGAGTCAATTTGAGAAGTTTGATTTTCCTTATTCGACTCATTGTTATCCAGCTGTTCTTCTTCAATTGCAAGGCTGAAAATTCATCAATTACTTGCAAAAAGGATTTCAACTGCTCACCATCATCAAATATTTGCCAATGTTTAAGATTGTCAGGAATTGATGGTCTATACTTAACTTGAATTTGATAGTTGACAAGCATTTGATCAAGAATTTTAAAAGAACTAGCTGAAACAGCGAAAGAGTCTGTATGAATATTTTCATCTCTTGGAATAGCAGTGATGTTAAATGCTTGAAAGAAATTATCCACTGAATCCCATACCTCATTCCTATAAGATCTAAGTCTAGGATGCTTTGTTTGACAAAGATTCCTTACTTGTTTGACAATGAGCTATGAGTCACTGAATAGACTTAGATTTTGCACTTTAAGGCTTTTGGATAATTCCAATCTTAGCAGGAAGGCTTCATACTCTGCTACATTATTTGTCACATCAAATTCAAGCTTATAGGATTGAGTTATATTCTCTGTCTGGTGAAACTAGTACAATACCAACTCTAGCTTCTTCCTTTGAGCAAGAACCATCAAATTATAACTTCCAAATATCAGTATTAATAGTCTTTAGTTTTTCTACAATGTTTTCACTGCTAAGCTAAGTGTTTTGTAAGTTATTTGATGATAATTCAAAACATCCAAAATCTTGATCTACTGCATAAATCAGATGATTTCTTGCTTGATCTAATTTGCAAACAATGTTCATGAATCTTACTTCTTTGTATAATTTGAGATGCTCACCCCCACATACAAGAATAATAGCATAGGATATGTCCATTTGAAGACTTCCTCCTAATTTGGCAGAACTGGATCTTGATAATAACATGCCAAATTTAGGAGGGATATCAGTGACTACAATGTCTAAAACCACACTCTTAATAGGGATTTGAAACAAACACAAAACCAACCCAAAAACATTTCCTTTCATGCCTCGTAGGAATAGGGATAACTTTAGGAAATTTTTGCCAAATACTCCCACTGCATCAAACAACCAACCTTCCCTCTTCTTCGGTGGCTGTGAACTGGAGGAACCCTTAGGTGAGCAACCTGACATATTTGAAGAACCTACAGGGGAAGAAGAAAAAGAAGAACCCATTCCTACTGAACCAATGGCTGAAAATAGAAATGACAGAGGGAATACAGGGAGAGTTGAGGGTGCTTTCCCCATTAGGGAAACCAATGGGGACACTAAGATGAAAAATATAAGCCCCTCTGCCCTACCTCATTTCCATGGCTTGACCACAGAGTATCCCGACACTTTCCTATTTGAGTTTGCGGTTATATGCCGAACCTATGACTATACAGATGATGAGCAGAAGTTAAACCTATTGCCATCTACCCTCAAGGATGTAGCGTTGCGCTGGTTCATGGGTTTACCTGGGGATAGCATCACAACTTGGGCTTAGATGCAACAAGCCTTTAACAACAAGTATCGAGACTACTGTCGGTCAAAGGATACTAAAGAGGAAATTTTTAGGATGACCATAGGCAACGATGAATCCCTAGAGGATTATGAAGAAAGATTCCAGGTTAGTTACAAAAGGGCCAGGTGCACACTTGACCCTGAGTCACTAAAGTTGGTCCTACTTAGTAGAGTAAGGGAAGATCTTCTGGATACCCTACACTTGTTAGCAGGAGGAGATATCTACCAATTACCCTATGAGGATATCAAGTCTGTCTTTAGAAACCATTATAGGGCAGCTAGGAAAAAGGGTAGGGTAGTCAACCTATGGTCAGTACATCCTCTTCTAACTCATCCATCAAGGGTGAAATTGGAAACATGCTCGAAGATTTCAAGAGTGAGATGTTGCAAACCCTTGCCTCACAAATGGACACTATGCACATTAAGAGAAAGCAGGAGGAATCAGAGAGAGCTTTGGCCATTTTTTGTCCTAGATGCACCATGAGGCATCCTAGGAATGAATGTCCATTGAATTCTATTGAAATTTTCTCAGTCTGTGAAGAAAACCGCTCCACAGATAAGTGCCCTTCTTTGCTGGGACTCAAAGCTGTATATCAAGGAGCTGAAGGGGTCACTGAGCAACTTTGCTACATAAACCAAAGGAGACCTCATGGGCCTAGACCATACCAGTAGGGCATGCAAGGGTCATCCCATGCATATTATAACCCCAACCAGACCACAACCATTCATTCTTGGGGACCCCCTGCTCATCCTTCCTGGTCTACACTTCCTCCTTGGTCCTTTGCATCTCAGTATCACTCCCAACTAGCTAGCTAGTCATTTCAACCATATTCCCCGCCACAACTTCAGTGGAATGCACTGCCCCAGGGGTGGAGGCCCCAATACAACAATGCTCCAGCTTTATTGCCTCCACCACTTGCCCAACCACAGCTGTTACACGCTGCTCCACCCAAGCAACCCCAGATGCTTGCCCAGCGAAATCCGAACCCAAACAATAGACAGGCTCAACAAGTATACAGTGGAGAGACATCATATCCAGCTTATGCTGTGGAAATCCAGGAGATTAACCTGAGATCTGGGAAAGTTCTCCCAGATAACCAGCCTCTACCTCCACCTAGGGAGGTTGAGGAAGAAAGAGAGAAAAGCATTATTAAAGTGAATCCACCCTAACCTGAGAGATTAACCCAACCACTCCAGCCTACCCCAGAAGAGACTGAACTTCTGGAAGAATTGAAAAATTTGTGTAAAGATTCCACTTCTCCAAGCAATAAAAGATGTTCCTATTTATAATAAGATGATTAAGGAGAAGTGCTTCAAGCATCCAGGGAGGTGAAGAAGAGATGCCCCTACCATTAATGACATTGGACAACTGTCCGACTTTATGTTGGGGCAGGTAATTTGTCCAAAGTATTTGGACCTTGGAAGCCCTGTAATAGATGTGCACATCAATGGCACCATTGTCCCACAGACTTTGATCGATTTTGGGGCTGCCATTAATGTGATGACCAAGGACACCATGCTCAAGCTCAACCTCCAAGGTTCATTGAGGAAGACCACAATAGTTCTGCAACTTGCAGACCGCTCCACAGTGACCCCTGAGTGGATTATGGAGGATGTGATGGTCTCCATTGACTCTTGGGAGTACCCTGCAGATTTCCTAGTTCTCCAACCTAAGGCTAAGCTTACTGGTTACCCTCTCATCCTTGGGAGACTCTGGTTGGCCACTGCCGATGCTTACATTAGCGCAGAGCTGGGAATATGACCATCAAGAATGGGCATATGTCTAAGCAGTTAGTCCTATACCCTCCTGCTCAGTGATCTCTAGAGCATGATTTACCTTTATGGTTGGAGGAGGAGGAAGAAGATGAAGTTTATTCCGCCCAACTTTATACTTTAGAAACAACCATGGGAGGAGGACAACAGGATGAAGATGATTTGATTGAACACTTACTCCAAAGTCCAACTTCCAGTACATTGCGCTTAGAAGATATAGTAAAGGAAACCCAGAACAATCATCCAATTGACCTATGCTTGGCCGTTTCCAACCCCCTCTGTGTCAAAACCATAGAATTCGGCCCTGAGAGAACCTTGAAAATCAATCCATCTCTTTCTGCTCTCCAAGAAGAGAAGTTATGCAACATGCTAAAGGAACATCTAGATGCCTTCGCTTGGAGTTACAAAGAAATGAAGGGAGTACACCCTTCAGTGTGTACTCACCACATATACATCAAAGAAGGTTGCAAGCCAGTCCGAGTCCTGACAACCCCAAAGAAGGATCAATCCAACTCTTAAAGATATAGTCAAAGATGAATTATAAAAATTGCTAGATGCAGGATTCATTTACCCTATCTCCGACAGCGAGTGGGTCTCTCCTTTGGTGTTAGTTCCAAAGAAAAATGGTAAGTGGAGGATTTGTGTCAATTACAAGGAGTTGAACAAAGCCACAAAGAAGGACCATTTTCCTCTACCTTTCATTGACCAAGTGCTAGATGGCTTGGCAGGGAAAAAGTTTTTTTCTTTCCTAGATGGATTCAGTGGGTATAACCAAACCCAGATCAACCCGGAAGACCAGGATAAGACCACTTTCACTTGCCCTTGGGGTACTGTTGCCTATAGGGTCCTTCCTTTTGGTCTATGCAATGCTCCTACCACTTTCCAAAGAGCAGCCCTGAGTATTTTTGCCGAGTTAGTCCATGATGTGGTAGAAATTTATATGGATGATTTTACACCTTATGGCTGTGATTTTCAAAAGGCTCTGTCCAACCTAGGCAAAGTACTGCACAAATGCATTGAAATGAATTCGTCTCTCAGTCCCGAAAAATGTGAATTCTTGATGACTGTAGGGACCGTGTTAGGTCATTCAATATCTCAACAAGGACTGCAGGTGGACCCAAACAAAATAGCTATCATCCAAAGGGTCCCACCTCCTCAAAAGAAGAGAGATGTCAGAGGTTTCCTAGGGTTTGCTGGATACTTACTGAAGGTTCATAAAGGACTTCAGCAAGTTGGCCTCTTCTTTATTTGGTTTGTTGGCCAAGGAATCTGAGTTTATATGGTCAAAAACTTGTCAAGAGGCCTTAGACACCCTAAAGAACAAGTTAACCATTGCATCGATTCTCCGAGGCTCAAATTGAGCCCTTCCTTTTCATATTCATGCTGATGCCTCACAGAAAGCCATAAGAGCAGCCCTAGGTCAGATAGATGAAAAATTGCCTTATGCTATCTACTTTATCAGTGAGAATCTTTGAAAGGCTGAGCTAAATTACATAGTGACCAAAAAGGAACTCGTGGTTGTTGTGCATTCATTGAACAAATTTAGGCATTATATTACAGGCTATTAAACATTTGTACATACTGACCATGCTGCAATCAAATATTTAATGAACAAACCAGATGTCAATGCTTGGATTATAAGATGGTTACTTTTGTTACAACAGTTTGATCTAACTATTGTTGATAAGCCTGGTAAGGAAAATGTTGTTGCAGACTTTTTGTCCAGATTAAATTTGCCTGCAGGTGAAGAAGGAATGGTTGATGACCAGTTACCGGATGAGCAATTATTGGCTATTTTAGCTCTTTCTCCATGGTTTGCTGATATAGCAAACTATTTGGTGTTTTCCTAGTTCCCACCGAACTTGTCCTCCAAAGAGAAAAGCAAGATAGTGAGGAAGAGCACCCCCTTCACTTGGATCGGGGGCAATCTCTTCAAACTTGGCCCAGATCAAATCTGGAGAAGGTGTGTTAGAGAGGAGGAAGTCTTTGACATCCTTCTGACTTGTCATGATGGGCCTTATGGAGGTCACTTTGGAGCAAAGAGGACAACATTCAAAGTGTTACAAGCATGCTGTTATTGACCCACTCTTCATCAGGATGTAAAAAGATATACTAGTCAGTGTGATTGATGCCAAAGAATGGAAGTCCTACTCCAAGAGATGAAATGCCTTTGCAACCTCAGGTGACTTTTGAGCCATTTGACAAGTGGGGCATGGACTTCATTGGACCTATTGACCCTCCTTCCAAACAAAAGCAGTACATCATTGTGTGCACTAACTATCTAACTAAGTGGGATGAAACCAAGGCAATTAAGGCAGTAATAGAAGAGAAGTTAGCTGAGTTCCTAAGGGAGATTGTATTTTACAAATTTTTGAGTACCTTAGAGAGCTGGTCACAGACCAAGGTAGCCAGTTTACCTTCAACAAGATTGATGACTTGCTCAACCAGCACAAGATCAAGCATAGAACCTCTACTCCCTATCATCCATAAGCTAATGGACAAGTGGAGGTGACCGATAGAGCGCTGGAGGGCATCTTAACCAAAGTGGTAAGTAGCAGCAGGAAAGATTGGGCAGATAGACTAGTTGAGGCCACCTAGGCCTATAATACTGTTAGGATATTCCAACACATAGGAATAGTTAAGTTCAACTTGGTCTAGTATAGAGTTAGGTATAGAGTTAGGTAAAGTGTGTTTCTTTACCGTTGTACATTTTGTAACTTACAATCCGACGGTCACGATATGTAGTGATCCGACGGTTCATTCTCTCCTCGGTATTACCGACACTTGATCCGTGGCTTGACACCCGATTGGTCCATGAATTCTATTTAAAGCACATGGAGGGTCATTGTTAGGTTAACCGTGCATGAGAGAAGATTATGTAAATTTTCATTCTTTATTAATAAATTTCCTGTAGTAGCCACGTTGGCGCAGGCCGTGGACTGTTTCCCTCTCTGAGGGTTTTAACCACGTCAAAATACTGGTGTATTGATCTGTGATCTGTTTGTGAGCGGTGTCCTTTTGGTGTTCTGTCTGAGGAACTTACCCTGTAAATTCCTACAGAAAGAACATTATCCATATTGTAATTTTTTTTAGTTTTAATGAAATTGGTGGATGAAGTACCTGGTTAAGCCTTTTTAGAGATTCAAGTGATTCAAATCTCTTATGTGAGTGTTTCCTATTTTGTCTGTGTTCTATTTCTTATTATGATATTTAAATGAAAAACTTGTTTCATAATTCATCTAGTTAATGGTGCTCTATTGTAAGCATTTAGACATTCTATATGTCTTTTCTTCCATACTCATTTTAAGATTCATCCATTGTTTAATGCATTGAGATGGTTATCTACTGTATATACTTTTCTAACATATTCAACTATTAATTGACATAAGGGTGTGTTTTTATCTTCCCTTTGAACAACTTTTCCCAATTCATCGAGCATCCACTACATCATTGATCTCAAACTTTTTTACTAACTCCATGCCCAATAGATTTCTCTCTGCCCTGCCACCACACCTATAAACTTTGCTATTTTCCAAATATATAGCCATTTTTATAAATTGAAACCAATCCTTAGTGATTGTTTGAAAGAGAGATCCCTCTCTTAGTTTGGAAGGGCTAGTTTCCAATTCCACAAATGGTTTGTGGTAATTACCTCTGATTTTTTGTTGTAGTGGCTACAACCACCGTCCGTAATTTTTCCTTAGCCTCGTTTTGGAGCCTCCCTTCCAATACTCACACCAACCTCCCTTGCTTCATCATGTTCACAAGATTCATTGTCCTTCTTGCAGAAAGGCAGCCTGTCGGTCACAACTTGATCCATTCCCCTCATAGGTTGTTCACTCGAACTTGGTCTAGCTGCAGGTTGAGCAACTTCCCCTTGAAAATTGTGTGTTTTTGGAGGGAAACCATCCTTCCCTCCATAAATTTAGCAATCCTCTTTGGTAGCCTACTGGGCTCTAAGATTGTGCAATCCTACCTGCCAACACTCCCACTAGCATTTGCGTATATTTCCTAGCAAGGTTACTCAACCCAGAATTTGTACAATTCTAGGTTGTAGTCAGATGCTCTACCAAAAAATTGTACAAATCTCTTGGGTAGTTAGCCCAACTGCCAGCCAAAAATGCATATTTCCTTCAGGAAGTTGAACAGCCTCTTGCTTGTGCAGCTGAGTTGATTGGTTCCCTCCAGGACCAAGAAAAGCAAAATTGCATGCATAGGTTGTCTCAGGGATCCATGTTTAGCAGTTGGAGGTTACATGCAAGGAGCCATTCAGAAACCTCCTACCATGTGTCGCTTCCTGTAGATTTGTGGCATGTGTGTCACAACCTCGATGTTATCAAAACTCATCAACCAGACATTGCAAATCTCATTCCTCACATCAACCTTGCAGTTCTGACATCCTACATCACATCTAGGAGCAGTCAGCACATTCATCTCATATGTTTTTGGGTAAGCCTGCTTCCCATGCATTCTATTGCATTTCAATCACTTTTTGTGTTTTCGCTTGTGGGATTAATGTTTTCTTGATTTCTTTGAGTGCTTGTTGTTTTTTGCATGTATACTAGCTTGTCATAGATTTGTTTCAATTTTCATTTCTATGTCAGTGTTGTCGTAGGCGTGAAACTATTTTCCATGGACATTTGCCCAACCGGTGAACTGCCTCACCCACATACATGTTGATCTATTTGTTGAATATTTCATTCATGTTTTTCATGCACTGTCAATCACTTCATCTATCACTTAGTTTTGCCATGAATTTACTGTCTTAGTTTCTTTCATTCGCCTGTTGGTGAGTAAGGCCAACCCTAGCGTGGACTTCACCTTCACCAACGTTGTATTGTGCAATTTGGGGAAGGAAGGCTCACCTTCCTCTCCAGATTTGTGCATTCCTGCCCAGCACTCAACTCCAGGACTATTTTGCACATTTTTGGAGGATAATGGCTTCTTGACCCAAGAAATTGTGCAAATTTGTCCCTAGGCTAGCAGTCCTTCCCATCTAGAATCATGCATTGCAAAATCCAAGCAGCCAGCGGTGAGACTAGATTGTGCATTACACATTTCCAATAGTTAATCAATCTCCCAACAACCTAGATTGTGCCTTGTGCAGTCTTCGCAGTCAATCTCCTAACCTCCCAATCCAAATTGTGCAACCTTCATGATCATTCACCCAGGTATGTTGCAAGTCAGTTCTCATATTCATTTTGGTTTTTGAATGAAAAATTGCTTGCCATGAGTGTTTCCATGTCTCCAAGTATCGCAGGTGTTCATCTTCCTCTCAGTAGTATAGGTACAATGGTTTCCAAGAGAGCAAATATGAAGACACCGTTTATAGCACATTTGGGGATGCAGTCGATCAAGTGTCTATGGACTTCGCTATGCATGAAGACATCAAGTTGTTTGTAGACAAGGACATCAAGATATGACAGCAACAACATCATAATGAGTAGCATCATGAACAGCAACTGAAGGCAACATACCAAATGCAATGAGTGAAAGAGGAGGGTTGCTGACAACACAGAGGCAGAACATGGTTGCAAGCTCAAGCTGATCCATTGATGATGAAAGCAACTTTGGACACTTTAGTTATGAGGTGACAACACTACATGTAGATCATGCAAAGACAAAGAATGGGACAAAGAAGAAGTTTCATGTTCTGAAGTAGCAACTCAGGAAGAACATAAAGCTACAAAGATAGACGAATGAGTTGTGAGAGGAACAAGAACAACACTAAGCAAAACATGCACCCACGAATGAAACTGCACCCGTACAAGTTAAGGATCCATCCCAATAGCTAACGCAGAGCAAACATGGTGAACAATGTTGTTGATAGCATGTAAGTGATTTAGTAGCATGCATATCGTTGAGTACACACATGCAATCCAACCCATTGAACACACTCACCAAGGTGAATACAAGAAGCAAGTCCAACTAGGGATGAACATGTACTTCAGAAAGTTGATGCACATGACCAGCAACACACACTTGAATACTGACATAGACATTATGCATCATTGTGTTTCCATTCAACCATACCCAAGAAGACCATGCACATGTTAGCAAACGAGTTCGATGAAGGGGCCGAACCAATGCACCGGTTGCAACACAGGCAAAAGTTTGCTTCACCAAGATGTGATCATGAGGTGCATGCACACTATCACAGATGACCAAGCTTGGGAATAGCTCACCACCTTCACCATCACAAGCATGTAGAAGAGTTGGTCTTACCATAGTGGACCGAGTGTCAATGATGCCTTGCTTGTCTTGACCAAGCCATGTTCTCTCACATGAGTAAATGTGCATTGTAACATTGAGTCATGTCAAGTGTAAGTCAAGTGTCAATAGTTGGATGTAATAGTCATAGAGTATGTGAAGAGTCATGAGGGTAGTTGAACTATCACAAAGGATAATGTCAAGGGTCACCCCTTGCTATAAATAGTCCCTCATAAGTCATTGTAGAGGCTTTTGTTCAGCCATGCTTCTACTAAGGTTATCTTGAAGAAGGCTTGGATAGTATTGTAATGTGTCTTGGCTTCTCCACTGCGCAGAGCTAGTACATCTCTTTGGAGAAGTAGGCAGATGTGGTTGTAACATTTCACGAATAGAGCTAGCAGGTTTACATGGATGTATTATATGATTGAAACTTACACTTTTATATAATAAGAGCCAACACATTTTCATGTATATGTTGTTATTGTAGTTGGACTACTCTGGTTGCCTTAATGATATATGTTTTTTAACTTACGTATTTGTGTATGAACTCATTCACATGTAATTATATGAATCTTGTTGTTAATGTGTTGTATATGTTGTTATTGTTGTCACCATCTGTGTCGACTACTCTGCTGGACATCAGACAGACATTTCACATGAACCATGATGTAACAGCTGCCACATTTGTCTTAGACTGATCCATGAGTGTTGTACATGTTATCTTACCTTCTATGATGTGACCGCTGCATCCGAGTGGACTGCTTCGTCAAAAGTTGTGCATGTCCTTTCGTGTTATGTGTTCCTAGCTGAGTTGGGATTGATCCATTTCAACCTGGAACTCACCTTCACCTTCATCTATCTTCGAAGTGTTAGAACCTCTCATACACTGTCCTTGACTCACTGCATAAGTCACACCCTTGCTACTGACAGAGTTATCTTACTTGCCTCTGTGTGACATCGTTGTCAAGGCATTACCTTACGACCCAATACTGGGACTCCTACACTAAATGTTTTCAGGTCTAATTAGAACTTCTTACCAGGGAGATCCCCTTAACATGTTGGCGGGTCCAACACCATAAACATTTTTGGTTCTAGAAAGAGGGCTTGATGACAAGCAGTTCCCTCTCATCCGGTTTTGAACCTTTGCATCTCTTTCATGGAGTCTTGCACTCTTCTTCCGTGAGGTTTTTTTTGAATTATGAAGATGTCTCCATCTCGGGGAATATTTTCTATCTCTTGTCCAATCACACATATGATGGTGAAGGTGAAGTGACCTGGCATGATAACTTACATAAATTTCTTTCCATGATTCATGAGGAATATGAGTTTTCTAATGAACAGGATAGTTTGTTGCTTTCATACACACATAGAAAATCTCCATTTCGTTGGGTGCTCAACCTACCGGCTCACAACATGCACACATTTGAACACTTTTGTGATATTATTGAAAACACATTTTAGATTTTCATGTAGACCATCTTGACTGGAAACTGTTACAGCAATGGAGCACTCTGCATGGATCCATTATTGATTTTTGACATTGCTTCCATGACTTACAGTTTCAAGCTCTGAGGAGCCAAATGAAGTTTTCTTATCTTTGGGACCAGTTCGAGCACTTCCTTAAGAAATCTACCTATCCTAAGAGAAAGCTTGAGATCAATCCTCGCTCAACATTGTTCATTAATGGAGCAACACAATGTCATGTGGATGTCGGCATTGTCTCTACTGATTGTCTACCTCCCTCTCATTCAACAGCTCCACCATTGCCCAATGATGTTGAGAATCATGCTCACACACATGTTCATCCTTCACACCCTCCCAACACTACTTCACTCAATTTTCGTGCATATTTGGTTCTAATTCCTTCAATTCCTCATATGCATTCTTTTCTATGAACTCCGTCTTCACACCTGGGTGTTCCTCTAGATGATGTTGCCTTACGTTCATCCATTTCAGACTCTTCACTTATTCTGAACAAGGAACAACACACTAACAGAGTTGGTGTTGCACAACCAACATGCACTATCATTCATGAAGAGTATGAGTGGGATCTTGAGCATCAACACTCGATGAAGGATGACTCCCTTCCATCCGAGCCCCATCATTCTTTCCTAAAATCATTGGCAAACCCACCATACATGATTTCGAGTGTGTGTCTTCACTCATGGATGCACCCATTGTTGATATTTCACAAGGCACACCATATGTTAGCCCATCATCTAACAATAGAGAGGACTAATCATTCATTGGAAATCCAATTGATCTTTCGTCTTATTTTTCTGGAAATGCAGAGGTGAGCATCCTTCCTCCTCATCTACCCCTCTGAGTGATTCATCAAACCATGAGGATGCAAACCAACATCCTGAATTTTTCTGATCTTGGTTGTCTTTATATCTTCACCTCATCATCCGATCAAGATGTTGATTCACTTATTATTAATCTATCTAAGCCACAAGTCTACGAAGATCCATTTGTCAATAAAGTTGAAACCCCACTGACCATCAAGGCACTTCAGCCTGAGCTCATGTTTAGGTCAGGCCCTCACTGTCCTAAAGTTGGTTTCTCTTTTGATTAAGAAATTGTTCAAACATTCAAGGCTCCTCATCACTCATATGTATGCACTCAAGATCAATCTAACACTCATATTTTAGTTACTCCACTCTAACTACATGATCACATTTTTCACGCATTGGAGAAATCTTATATTGCAAGCACTCATGCACCACGCAAGTTATCTATGTTTCTTTCATTTGCTTGCATGTCACTATCAAGAGTGTTCTTATGCTTCAAAGTTGCACATAGTGTCACACAACACCATGATAAGACTGCAAAATACCCGTCATGTACATACACTCACTTATGTCCCATGGGCACTTTGAATCACGAATTGTGGCTGTCTTCATTTTTATATCTTTCTTTCTTGTTGGTTGGCACAACAAGGTTGCTCACGAACCAAGCCTTCACCAACATGGATCTACCAATGCATCAGTGGTTGCATTGGAAGTATCACTTCACGTTATCAGGCCCATGTACTGTTAGTGTAGGAGTAGGAATAGTGTTTTCTTTCATTTGTTTGCTTGCATTCTTGTCTTCTTACGTGATTTGTTTGATTGTTTGTTTCTTGCTTTGATTTCATTTTTTCTTCTGTTGTTTCTTTTCTTTGTTGATTGTTAGTTCATTCACTTGTTTTGTTCATAGGTTAGTTTTGCATGAAACCATGTATGAATCTTGAAGCCAGCTGGGTAAAGTACAAGAGGGCTTGTAAAGCTATCACTACTTGGTTATCTATCATCTTGCCTCTATATGATGATCTTGTTACTTTTATTCCATGATACGTTGAAGGAAAATGTGTACTATTCAAAGTGAACTTGGTGTAAACACAACGCTTGCGTGCTAACTAGTGCCACCTTCTCTAGTCGATTGTTTTTGGGTTAACCCTTGTCAACTCAGTCAAGTAGAGTAAAGTAAGGGGCAAAACCTTATCAAGCATGTTAGAGATACAATAAAATACTTCTCTATTGGAACAACGTCTTCTGCTCTCAATAAGTCAAGATCCCTCTTCCACCTCTAAAATGAATAAGTTCTATGCACAATGATAAATGAAAAAATGAAAAGTAAAAAATGAAAAATGAAAAACGAATAAGGCAAAAGAAGAAAAATGCTCCCTGCGTAGGGAGGTGATGCAAGTAGCTCCACCAGGGTATTGACCAGGCTTGCTGGCAGTGGAGCCATGCTTGTGTTCCTATGTGACTCCACTAGGGAACTGGCCAGGCCTACTAACAATGGAGCAATAACTGAGATGAAACTAATACTCTGATGACTATACTTCTTGTGCACCTATATATCCCTCAACCACAATCGAAACAATTGTGTTGCCTTGACTTGGAATGTGTGTCAATCGACCCAGGGTTTTTCAGATGCTACAAGTTACAATCAAGTTAGTGTGAAACCAAGATGAGTTGAGAACTGAATAATACTTCCAAAGGTGTTAGACTTGCTTTCCACGAACAAGGTCCATTCAGAGAGCTAGATTTCTACCAATGTGTCACCAAGTGTTGTAGTGGCTATAACCATCGTTCAAAATTTTACCTTAGTCTTGTTTTGGAGCTTCCCTTCCAACCTTCAAAGCAGCTTTCCTTGCTTCATCAAGTTTGCAAGCTTCAGTGTATTTCTTGCACAAAGGTAGTGTGTCGGTCACAGCTTGATCCATTCCCCTCACAAGTTGTTCACCCGGACTTGGTCTAGCTACATGTTGAGCATCTTCCCTTTGAAAATTGCACATTTTTGGAGGGCAACAAGCCTTACCTCCATAAATTGCACAATCCTCTCTGGCAACCGTCTAGGCTCTAGGATTGTGCAATCCCGACTGCCAACACTCCCACTAGCATTTGTAAAAAATTTCCCAGTCAGGATACTCAACCTAGAATTTGTGCAAATTTGGGTAGAAGTCAGCTACTCTACCCATAAATTGCACAAATATCTGGGGAAGTGAGCCCAGCCCCTAGCTAGAAATGTGAATTCCCTCAAACAGTCAAACAGCCTCTTGCGTGTGCAGCTGAGTTGACCGATTCTCTCTGAGATTAAGAAAAGTAGACTTGCACGCATAAGCTACTTCTCCTAAGGTAGCATGCAAAGGTATCCCTTGTCTCAGGGATCTATGTTTAACAATTTGAGGTTACATTCAAGGAGCCATTTAGAAACCTCCCACCAAGTGTCGCTTCCCCTAGATTTGTGGCATGCATATCACAACCTCAATGTTATCAAAACTCATGAACCGAACACTACAAAGCTCATTCATCACATCAACCTTACAACTCTAACATCCCACAACACATCTAGGATTAGTCGGCACATTTAACTTAGTTGTTTTGTGGTAAGCCTGCTTCCCATGCCTTGTGCTGCATTTCTGTCGCTTTTTGTGTTGTCACTTGTGGGAGTATTGTTTGCTTGGTTTATGTGAGAACTTGTTGTCATTTACATGTATACTAGCTTTTCCTAGATCTGTTTCGGTTTTATTTGCTATGTCACTGCTGCCGCATGGACGAAACCATTTTGCACAGACATTCACCCAACCAGCGAACTACCTCACCCACATGGATGTTGATCTGTTTGTTGAATATTTCATTCATGTTTTGCATGCACTTCCAATCACTTCATCTATCACTTAGTGTCTTCATGCATTTACTGTCTTAGTTGCTTTTAGTTGCCCATCGACGAGTTAGACAACCCCTGGCCCAAACACTACCTTCACCAATGCTACATCACATAATCTGGAGGAAGACTCACCTTCCTCTTCAAATTTGTGCACTCGTGCATAGTACTAACCTCAAAGATGGTTTTCCGTATTTCTAGAGGATAGTGGCTACTTGGCCTAAGAAATTGCACAAATCTGTCCCTGGGCCAGCAATCCTTCCCAGCTGGAATTGCTCATTATGCAATCATAGCAGTTAGCAGCCAGACTAGACTATGCATTGTGCAGTTCCATTAGTCGGTCAATCTCCTAGTAGCCCAGACTATGCCTTGTGTAGTCTTGGTAGTTGGTCTCCCAACCTCCTGGTCAAAATCTCGCAACCTTCATGATCATTCACTTGGGTATTTTGCAAATCAGTTCTCATGTTTATTTTGGTTTTCAACTGATAGACTGTTTGCCATGAGTGGTTCCATCTCACCAGGTATCATAGGTGTTCATCTTCCTCTCATAAGTATAGGTACATAGGTTTACAGAAGATGAGAGACAAATAAACTATTCATAGTGCACTTGGGGATGCAGTCAATCAATTGTCTATGGACTTGCCTACCCATGAAGACATCAAGTTGTTCCTAGACAATGACATCAAGATATGACGACAGAAGCATCACAATGAGCAACATCATGAATATCAACTGAAGACAACATACCAAATGTAACGAATGCAAGAGGAGGGTTGTTGACAACATAGAGGTGAAACAAGGTTGTAAGCTCAAGAAGATCCATTGATGATGAAAGAAACTTTGGAGACTTTGGCTACGAGGCGAAGGTGTGACATGAAAATTGTGCAAAGACATAGAATAGAACAAAGAATGAGTTGCATGTTCTAAAGCATCAACTCAGGAAGAACAAGAAGCTGCACAGACAGATGAATGAGTTGCAGTAGGAACAAGGACAACAGTGAGTGCAACATGCACTCACGGATGAAACTACACCCATACAAGTTAAGGATCCATCCAAACAGTTGTCGCAGAGAAAACATGGTGAGCAGTGTTGTTGATCGCGTGCAAGTGATTTAGCAGCATGCATGTCATTGAGCACACGCATGCAATCCAACCCATTCAACACACTCACCAAGGTAAAGACAAGTAAGTCCAACTGGGGCTAAACATGTACTTTGGAAAGTTGATGTGCATGAACAGCAACATACACTTGAAGATCAGCACAAACAATATGCATCGGTGTGTTTTCGGTTCAACCGTACCAAAGAAGACCATGCACATGTTAGCAGATGAGTTGGATGGAGGGGCCGAACCAATTCACCTATTGCAATGGAGGCAAGAGTTCACTTTAGCAAGATGTCACCATGAGGTGCATGTACACCATCACAAATGACCAAGCTTGGCATCAGCTCACGACCTTCACCATCATAACCATGTGAAAACTTTGGTCTCACCATAGCTGACTGAGTGTCAATGATGTCTTCCTTGTCTTGCTCAAGCCATGTTGTCTCACATGAGTACATGTGAATTGTAATGTTGAGTCATGTCATGTTTATGTCAAGTGTCAACAGTTGGACGTAAGAGTCATAGAGTAGGTGAAGAGTCATGAGGATAATTGCACTGTCACAAAGGGGAATTTCAAGGGTTAACCCTAACCTTTGGTATAAATAGTCCCTCATAACTCATTGTAGAGGCTTTTGGTCGGCCAAGCTTCTACTAATATTATCTTGAAGAAGGCTTGGACAGTATTGTAACGTGCCTTGGCTTCTTCGCTGCACAAAGATAGTACATCTCTTTGGAGGAGTAGGCCGATGTGGCTATAATGTTTCACTGATGGGGCTAGCAGGTTTACATGGATGTATTGTATGATTGGAACTTACACGTTTAAGTAATAAGAGCTAGCACATTTTCATGCATATGTTGTTATTGTAGTTGGACTTCTCCAATTTCCTTAATGATATATGTTGTTTAACTTATGTATTTGTGTATGAACTGATTCACATGAAATTTTATGAATCTTGTTGTTAATGTGTTGTATATGTTGTTAATGGTGTCACCGTCCATGTGGACTTCTCTACCAGACATCAAATAGGCCTTTCGCATGAAACTTGTTGTAACAACTATTGAACTTGTCTCGGATTGATCTGTGAGTGTTGTACGTGTTATCTTACCTTGTATGATGTGATTGCCGCATCTGAGTGGTCCTCTCTATCGGAAGTTGTGCATTTCTTTTGTGGTGTGTGTTCCTAGTCAAGTTGGGATTTATCTCTTTCAACCTGGAACTCACCTTCACCTTCATCTCCCTTCAGAGTGTTATAACCTCTCATACACTGTCCTTGACTCACTGCAACAGTCACACCTTTTCTACTAATAGAGTTATCTTACTTGCCTCTGTGTGACATCGCGGTTAAGGCATTACTTACAACCCACTGCTAGGACTCCTACACCAAATGGTTTGAGGTCTACTTGGGAATTATTACTAGGGAGATCCACTTGACATGTTGGTGGGTCTACCACCATCAACATTTTCCTTCCCACAGCCAAGGATAATTATAGAGTGCTAAGGTATTGGCGCCATTGTCGGGGAGCGAAAACTCTATCTTCCCAACGAAAGAACAACAATGATCTAAATACGATCACTAATGGTGAACAATAGTTTGACATCAAAAGGTTGTATATTTTTCACTAGATGAATCCATTGTCAAAGAATCCAAGTTGCAGAACACTCATGGAGACACCACTGTCTGAAGCATTTAAATATTAAACTACTGATCTGGTTGCTTGTCAAACAAGATGACAGGGTATGTGGTAGACCCTATTTCCATTGAAGTTTTCAAATAATACTGGGATGATTTTGATGATGATCAAATTGACCATGCTTTCTCAAAAATTTTACCTATTTATTTAAATCCATTCAAATGTAGATTTGGAGCCAATACCAACTTTTTAGAAGAGCTTGTTGAAAAGATTGAGAAATATCTTCAAGCCTAAGAAGTTCAAATTCAATTGCAAAATTTCTAATGTCAAAATCAATCCTTTGAGAAACTTTGTCGTCTGAAACAAGAAGTGGTAGTGCTGCCTTTTGATATTGATATTGAGGAGTATTTTAAGAATGGGTTTGATGACTCAATTGAAATTGTATGATGGCAAAGAAAGAATATACGAAATATGTAAGCATGATGATCAATTTGCATAATATTTGGAAGATCAACCAACAATTCATGTCTTTCATGATCCCATAGTTGTCTATATGGAGGAACTGTTCACTATAGAGTTCTGATCATGTTTTAGTTGTGAATATCAAGCCTATAATCAATTTCCATTGCCCTTACATGTTCCTGTTTTGATTTTGTTGAAGCGTATTCAAGAAGTCATGGATGAGAAACTACTAGAATGGTTACAATGGCATTTTAGTGTCACCTAATTCAACTTTTCAAAGATAATCTTAGAGTAGGTTTCTTTGTATATAAATAAGCTCATAGGAATGAGCACACTTCAGTTTTCAGTTGTAGTTGTGTCTTTCTAATGTGGATTTTATTTTCAGTCTATATATTGGTTACATTGCAATAGTTTCGCTTTATTTGGCGAACATTGTAGGTTAGAGAATATTGCAATTAGACTCCATTTCCCAATGGATCACGCTACTATTCTACCGTATTCTTTCTACCTCACAGGGAGGATGTCATCCCCATTGGAGCCAATGTTAGGATCCTATAATATAGGAATCAAAGTGTGTTTGCCTCTTACTATTCATTTAGGAGGTCTGCAAGTGTTGGATAAACTACTTCAATATTTATAAACCATTACAGAAGCATTTCAAACTTACCCATTTCATCCATTTTTCCATAGGAGGTGTGAAAACATACATAGCATTGAGGGCTACTTGAACATGCTACGAATTTACTGTGAAATTAATTGCTTTCTTCATCATTTTCAAAATATATTTTTGACAAAATTGAGCTTAATTTTGGGAAAAAAATGAGTTTTCCAATAAAAGGCAAAAGAACAAAAGCCTCTTTCCATTTCTACACAGGTGTCATATATGGGAAGATTTGAATGCATCTTTACACATTATTTTTTAGGTTTTGGAATTTCCTATTTTAGTTATGATGTTTAGGTTCCAATTGTGAGGATATGGAGAGGAATTGTTGGAAACAAAGAGATGTTTCTCTCAAGAACACTCTCATCTACAAAAACCTCCCCCGGTTTTACAAACGTTGTGTACATTCAGGATATATGAGCTAGTTTTGGACCCATATTTTTCTAGAAATTCAGTCCCTGTTTTGTAGTAGACCTACTGTGCAACTGTTGCACAAACATATTAGTCAATGTTATTTTGGAAAATTTAGTTGTTGGATAAGTTTTTATAAGTTTAAAATCACGTCTATAGGTTTAAAATCATGTAGTTTTAGTTGAAGCATTGTTTGAGTTGATGTTTCTAAAGTGTCATAGCAGTTTCTATTTTTTCTATATAGCATGTGAAGATCCATTCCATTTAGACCATTCAACTTTTATGAAGTGAATTCGACCACCTATAGTGGTAAATAAAATTCCTCATTGTATAGAATGATTTAAAGATAGGGAAAATAGTTCAAGTTGGCCAGATGGAGAGGGAAGAACACTATGCATATTGTAATTTTTTCTGAGTTTTCTTGAAATTGGTGGATCATAAGTACCTGGTTAAATATTTTCAGAGATTCATGTGACTCAAATCTCTTATGTGATAGTTTCCTATTTTGTGTGTGTTATATTTCTTCCTATGATGTTTAAATGGAAAACTTGTTTCAAAATTCATCTAGTTAATGGTGCTCTGTTGCAGTCATTTAGACATTCTATATGTCTCTTCTGCCATAATCATTTTAAGATCATCCATTGTTTGATTCCTTGATATGGTTATCTACCTTTTTTTGTTCTTCTCACATCTACAGTGATTAATTGGCATAAGAAAGTGTTTATATCTTGCCTTTGAACAACGTTTCCAATTCATCGAGTATCCACCATGTCATTGATGTAAATATTCTTTACTAATTCCATGCTCAACGGATTTCTTTCTGCCCTACCACCACCTATAAACTGTATTATTTTCCAAAGATCTAGTCATTGTTCTTCATTGAAACCTGAGTCTTTAGTGACCTAGTTGAAAGAGAGAGCGCTCTCTAGGGTTGGAAGGGATAGTTTCTAATTCTACCAATGGTTTGTGGTTACCTTTGGGTTTCCTTCCTACACCCGAAGGAAATTACAGAGTGATAACAATAGGTATTGATATTACCATGGTATCTTCCTATGGTATTGGCTT
>APFE030947782.1:0-20304 GCA_000404065.3 Pinus taeda | reverse complement strand
AGGGCTCTCAATATGAGGAGAGGAACATGGACATCGGCTGGGCTACTTGAGATAAACTATGTAGCATGGAGAAGTTTTCACCTCTGATATTTTCCTATCTATGTCTACTAGTGGATCCCCAACTGCTGGATCCCTGGCTACTTAGCTTGGATCTGGTCTACCAACTTGAACTCCACGGAGGAAACATAGCCCTTGACCCTCTCCTTGAAACTAGACCTCGAAACAACCGTGGCCCTACACTTCCACCTCGATCCTCAACCCTTGACCTATAACTTGACATCACTACGCTGCAGAAATTTCCTACCTCAACTTGATGGGCCATGCATTATATATGAGGCATCCGTTGAGGATAGATCAAGCGCCATACACATAGTTTCATTCACGCTAGGATGGTTTTGACGGCCAGGGAAGTAGGTTGGGCTTGGAGATATATTGATTGACTAGACTTGATTGATTCACTTTAGAAAAGATTTTGAGAATAGCGTTCCCACCTGCCCCATCTTCCGAGAATAGTTTGACACCAAACTCCCCATAGCACGTCCCAATAAACTAACCATCTAACGTCCCAATATTAGGCGACAAGAGATGTGGGGTCCACCGGATCGACCAATGAGTGACAGCAGACCCAACCAGGAGACCTAAACCGAAGACCCAGCCAGCAGACCCAACCAAGAGACCTTGCCATAGCTGCCAGACCTACAACTCCTACGCCAACTCCAAAATCCAACCTTGACCTCCTAACTCCCAAACTCCAAACTCAAAACTACTGCCGAACAAGTTTTTCGATAGGGGTGGCCCCATGGATATTCTCATATATAAGAAAGTTGACACACCTAGAAGGGAACCTCAATTTCATGGATACGCTTATATACCACCTGAAGAACACCTAGTTGGGGATAGGCACTCTGTTTGGGTGGACCAGATCTTCAAAAAGATTCTCATTCGCCATTTTCCCATTTTGGATAAACCTCGTTTTTCTCTAGATACAGGAAAAGAACATGGTTGTTACTTACAAGCATTTAGACCAAGTTCCACTGAACTGATTCGATTGGATTTTCTGAACTAATTAGTCTTCTTAGGTTGGCTGGAAGGAGTGGCCAAAGGTGACTTATTAGTCTTCTGGTGGAGGACGCTTCATAAGCTACTGATGAGTATTACGGTGAGGCAAGTTCCAACTGATTTCTATTGTGGCTCTGTCTAGTTGTAGCAGCAGGTAGGTCAAATCAAGAGATGTTTCCGTAGCATTAGTAGGCCCCTGGTTTTGAGTTTGTTGGCAAAGTAGGCCCATGGATCTTGGCCTGGTGGGAGTAGGTGTGGTGGGATTGGTGTTCTTGGTGGGACTGGACTAGTTGGACAGGAGGGTATAGTTCATCCCTGTTGGTGTGCTTAGTGTGTTGGCAGTTGAGAAGGGGTATATGGAAAAATAAAATCAATCTAGCGAGCAAGCAAGAAGCACATAAGTAATATCATCCCGCAATATCTTTCATCTCCAAGCCCCGCCCCGGTTCAACAACAAGCCGATGGGTTCGACCAGCTCACCAGCCATCCACCCGCCATTCTACCTCTCGCGCATCCCATCCACGCCATTCTCTCTTTCGCGACTGCCCCATCCGCTTTATTGCATTATCGCACTCCCCCCCCTTTTTCATTCTCCATTTATCCCATTCACGCTTCCCTATTCACCCAAATTACCGCATTCCCAATTCAACCCATTCTACCACTTTGAAAAGAAGGACCAAGAGGGAAAAACAGGATATCCTTTCGAACCTTAGCTTAGAACAGCAGCTGTTGAAAGAGCCCTTACCTTAGAGTGGGTAGGGCTAGACTTTCGAACAGTGGCACCAACGCAGTACATTGACTCACAAACCAATCACCAATTTCTTCTCTACTACCAGGCATTCATCATCCTTGGATGCTAGGAGAGCTTCCACCCTAGCTTCCACTTCATCTCTAGTTTTGTCTCTGTCCTTAATGGGCAAATTCAAAGGCTACCACAGATCACTCCCCAGGGGACCATCCGTCTAGGCCATTCTCAAGGAGACATTGGGAGACAAGCTCTTAGGGTGGACATTGCCATTCCTAGCTCCAAGGAAAAGGCTGAAGTGGACTATAGGCTAGTACATTGTGCATTTGGACTTAGCCCCTACTATTATAATGGGCAGAGGGTTCAGAGCCGATTTCCAATCATTCCCAAATGGTCACTGACAGGATGCCGATCAACCCTCATTCCCAGAAGGTGCCGATAGACACGAAGGAGGCCTTGTCGGGAGGCCTAGCTGCCTGAACCCATTGATTAGGACCGCATTTCACTGAACGCTACGGAACAATCGTTCCTACCTTGATTGGATGACATCACAATGCATTACATACGATGCACCTGTGAAGGAAGGGTAATACACCTCATTGACAAACACCTATGCTGTCGATGACAGGACTCTTTGCCGCTAGTCGATCCAGGTAGGCGTCGATGCCGGTACTCGATCCAGGTGTTGATGTTGCTACTCGATGCCAGGTGTCATTCCACACCAGTACTACATGCCAAGTGTCAATGCCAGGTCTCATTGCCAGGACACATAGTCAATCAAGGGAATTTCCAGTCATAGCCAGAAGCTCTTGTCAGTCAGTGCTAGAACTCTTGTCATTGCTAGAAAGAAGTTATAGTCATTGCTAGAAGCTCTGAGCAGTGCTGTAGACAGTCAGTGCATGAACCTCTAGTCTGTGCTTTTACAGTCATAGCCTGAAGCTCATTGCTAGAGAAGCTCTAGTTAGTACTAGTCGATCATAGCCAGGAGTAGCCTTAAGGGCATAGCCAGTCTCATAACAGCTGCCATAAGGGAATTCTATGAGGTCATTGCCAATAGTTTACCATTGTAAGTAAGTCGGGCATAGCTTGGCTTGGATACTCGGCTGCTTTTATCATACACTTTGATAGCTACTCGCTAGTCAACCGGGCTACTCGACTTGGCGGCTAATCCACTTGGATAATCACCTTAGCTACCGGGATGGGCTCGAGACTCATTGCTTAGAAGAAACGGGGTCAGTGCTAGAACTCTTGGAAATGCATGAATTTAGCTAGAGTCATTTCAGTTAGAGTACGTCCAAGAACCTCGCTATGGTACCTGCATTTAGTTAGATAGAGTACTGTTATTTACCTACGGTTAGTCCAGCAACCTAGAGCATTTCATTCCTGCTAGTTTTTCACCTAGGACCGGTAGGGGCTCGGCTGATAAGGAGAGGAATTGCCTCTTTCAGTCAGAGAGACCAGGCTGCCCTCTCCCGGGGGTCGAGCGATTTCATTCCAAATATGGTAAAATATATTAACAATTGTTTTAATGTTTAAAACTGGCAAATTTTTTAATCATCTTTTTCATATTAACAACTTAACTATACATTTGATATTAACAATATTAGAGATTCGTTTCCAAAAATTAGCAATGCAACTCAATATGGAACACTTTACTATTTAGCTTTTATATTAAATATATTAATTGTTTGCGTCAATAATATAGATATTTTTTATGGTTTAATATTGAATAGAGGACTATATATATAGTTATTTAATATAATAATCACAAAATTTTGACTAGGTAATCAAAGTTGGAATATTCAATGCAATTATTTCAATAAACTCCTCTAAAAACTTCTTAGGTTGAGTGAGAAAATATTATTAGTAATTTCTCAATTCCTTTTCAATGTTAACATCTCACTATAGCTTCAAGCCCTAACTATCTTTTAGGGTTGAAAATAAGTTACCATGTTGATGTTAAACCATGGATAACTTGAAGAATTGTGTGTCCTTCTCTCTTTCATCTACCCACCAAAATTCTAATTATTGCTGTCATAAGACTTCCTCTTATTTGTTACACTCCCCCAACTATATTTGGTGTTGGATTTTGTGGCTAATAAGTTTCATTGTTCTACCTTTGAGGATGATATTATACTAAACATGCTCCATTTTTCTCAATTAAATCCTTCTACGAATTCAAAAATATATAACGAAATTCATCTAGTCTAGAGCTTACGTGATGAAGGACCCCTATTCTATTGTCCTAGGTGTGAGTTTCATTGGATGTTTCCATTTCAACTGTAATTAGGCTTCAATTATTGACTTTGAAAAACCACAAATCTACATCTGGTCATCTCATACCCATGACTTGAATAGAAACTGGAATCCACCCATGGTATCCATCCATGGTATCCACCCGTGTTATTGTAACTCAAGAAGACAATGAGAATACTAGAAATAAAAAACCTCACTTGGTAAAATGACATATGGTTCCTTCACATTGTAGGTTAAATGCTTTATCCATATAAGAAAGAGTTATATTTTTTCATATATTGTTAGGTATTGAGTGTGTGTATTTTTTGTTCAAGGTTTTTCTAAGAATAGTTGCATCGCATATTTATATTCTTTCTCTCCTACTCTCTCTCTCATTATTTATTGTTCCTAGATCATAGCCCCTATGATCTCGATAAGTGGTATGAGAGCCAAAATGGTTTAACAAATGTATGTCTAGCCCATTGATTTGAGATTCTAGTTATTATTTAGATGGAAGATTAAATTTTCTCCTTGGTGAGGGTTATGCCTTTTATTTCCTCAAATCATTCACCATATGGATTTCATGAAATCACTAGCAAGGTCCAAAGGGATCGTGACCAGTGAATCCGTCGAGAAATCATCGGTAAGGGGAAAAGGATCAAACCCTATGGTTGTGGTAGCCACTAAAAGGGTTGTAGGAAGCTCCAAGATGGAGTAACATAATGATGACATGCCTCAAACCAAATATATGGTGGGGGAATTATAGATTGGAAATGATGTTAGTCTTTATGTGCCCTTCGATAATGGAATGAATGGGTTGCATAAGTTTTTTTCTGAGAACAAAACACTAGTCCAAGTTCGAGTCTGGTGGAGGCATGGCCTCATGGCCAAGCTACAAGCCTACATCTTTCTCAATGATGGTTCTCCCAAGATGCAATGTTACATGCTCAAAGAACTCAATAATCCTCATTATGTTGTTTCCTTTATTGATTCCACCCTAGAATACTACCCCACCTTCCAAGATTCAAGAGATTATAGCCATGCATAAATTAAGGATGAATATGTGTCATATGCCTGGGAGGATAAGATGCACAAATAATATGGGAGTGTCTTGTATTTTCTCATCAGTCCCCACACCCCAGATTGTAAGGTTGAACATTATAATAATGTGGAAAATACCATGGACAAAGCCTACACTTGGCTCACTACCTTTCAAGCCTCTAGAGTGTTCATGGTTCTCCTCAACATTCAAACTGAACCTTTGCTTACCAAGATACCTGGAAAAAGGGCGACCACTATGCTAAGCATAGAGTCCCTCTCTAACCTCTCAAGAATATAAAATCCAAGGCTTTATAGCTTTTAAGGTTACAATGACATGAATATGAGTGATGACATAGTTGCCACGAATGTCATAGGAAATGGTGTGAATGAATTCATCCTATTTCATCTCATACCATCCATGATTTTAGCCACCAGTCACATGTTTCAAGAGGTTCAAAATTTTTCATAGAAATGCATGTTCACAAAAGAAAAAATGATGGCCATAATACATGGTGTGTGCTCCATAATAGGGGTGACAAAAGGTATGGATGTAATGTGGTAGGATTCCAAAACATGAACCAAGCCTTTGGTTCATGTATATATTCTCCCAATGATGCATTTCCCACTACCTATGCATGAGATCCTAGAGTGAAGTGCTTCTTCTTTCTTCAGAATATAGCTCGTACATGTTGAATATTTCAGATCAACTTTCAAGTCACATCCAAAATGAGTGGAAGGTTTTGGATCTTCGCACACAACACTAAGATTTCGATTGGAATGTTTTCGATGTTTCCAAATCCCTCGCCCATGTAATATTTCTTAGGTTTTCCATTGCGAAATCCTTTTCCAATGGAATACTTATGATATTGGCCCTTCTCAATGGAAGATCTTTTTTCATAGCCCATTCCAATGAAAGATTATCGTTCTGGATCCCCTCCAACAAAAGAATTTTGTTACTGGCACTAGTTGGGTGAAACGTTTTGACGTCATATACAACAAGACAAAGATATTTGACACTATAACTTTCTAGGGGAAACTTCCATCATAGATCCATGTCAATGGATATTTTCCCATCTAGGGCTTCTCCATACGCTATTTGTATCAGAGTTGGCCCACAACTATCATGGGGTACCAATATCTCTGGACCTTCATTTATCACAATTGTGGATCACCTACAAAACCATTTTTATGGATCAAATACAAAACACCCTTGCCATTGATGTTCATTTTCTATTCCAAACACTATCAATATCAAAGTTGGCCCATAGGCATTATAGAATACTATATCCTTTGACCTTTTCTCACCATGATTATGGGTCAACCACACAAAGCCCTTCTATTCATAGGCTCATATTCAAAAAAATCTTCTCATGAGGGAACTTGACATGATGAGTACCATTTCTTCCTAACGGAAGAATCTTGATCCGAATGGAAAGTAGTATCCACACATGGTATGTACCCATGGTATTCTAACTCAAGAAGGCACCTAGAATACCATAAATGATGGGCCTCACCTTGTGAAAGGACAAGTGTGTCCTCCAAAATGTAGGATAAATGATTTATGCATTTTATAAAGAATTATTTTCTTTTCATATATTGTTAGGTATTCACTGTGTGTATTTTCTATTTAAGGTTTTTATAAGAATTGTTTCAGAGCATATTTGTATGCTCTCTCTCCTCCTCTCTGTTAACATTTATGGTTCTTAAATCTTACACCCCAAGAAATGTATCAATCTCCCCTATTTTCATCCATGGATTGAACCATAAATATTTTCCCACATATGGGTAACCATGTCCTATAATATAAGGGATGGGTTGAATATTGTGAAAAAAGAAAAACATATATTCCTAGTTAGGTTTGGTCCATAAATATTGGAAATAAAGCCCATTTATGTCAACATATTAGTTGATACTTTATTATGAAAATTCTTTGAGTGGAAAAGATGCTTGAAAGCATAATATCATGGGGGATGTATAATAAAGTAATTCCCCTTGATGTCTCGTGTACATCTAATTTCATTGAGTTATAGTTTCTTGAATAAGTAGTATCAATTTTGGAGAGCATATCAGTTGAGGACTCTCTTACCTATAGAATAACCATAGTTGGTTTTTCTTCAGAATTTTATTTTTAATATATATTTGTTTCTTTCATTCATTCATTTGATAATTTATGATAATATATTCTTTAGGTATTTGAGGGGGTGGGGTGGAACATGTTCATCATCAATGCCATTATTATTAAATTCACTAACATTTCTCTCAACTCGTGTAGAAGTTTCTTAGTTCTTCTTTCTTTGTCGTTTTATTCTATTTTCCTATTTTTATCATTATTTTAGGGTTTTAGTGTTAACTGCTAAATAAATAGACTAGTGATGCTTACATTGCATTTTTTATTCTTGAAATTATCCTTTTTTTATCAATACTTTTGTCAAAAATTGAATTTATTGATTCAATATTGAGTTAGTCTCCTTTCCATCCCATTCCACTACTAAATACTGGAAATCAAGCTTGCTAAGCTCCATATCTTCTCCCTTCTCTATGTTTATTAGGTCTCTAATGTCTTAATCCATTTGTGTCTTTGTTGTCTCCATTATTATTGTTTCTTCACTTCATTGATTATATCATTCTTTCCCATGTTTCTTATAACTGGTGGGATTACTCCTTAGTATTATTGGTAACCTTTTTTAAGGTTTCCACCATGTTCTTGGATAACATTTCATATCAATTACATGATATTTTCTAATGAAATCAACATCCAACGAAGGTTTTCTATCTGATTTTTTCTTTCTTACCACATTTTCAAAACTCCTAGGTTCTTTCTCCATTTAAGGTTTAGGGATAGAGGAAAAATTATTAAGAGGAAAACCCCTAAATAGGTTACCTTTCTAGTAATATTTGTGTTGATGTCACTTTTTGTGATGGCAGTCCTACTAGCAATAGCCATTCGAATGAGCCTGAATTAATAACATGTATTGATACCAAAAATACTTGCTCATTTTCCCATGTCTTGAAATGTGTACTAGTTGTTTCGAAAATACAAGGATGCAGGTTTGGAGAATAGTTTCGTCTAAGGAATACATATTCTTAACTATGAATTTTCTTTCTAGTCTCCTAGGATAAACTCTTAGTTGTTCAATATTGTATAAAAAAATTAAAAAATAAGAAAATATATCTAAAATTACTACAACAAAAAAAATAGCAAGGCGAAACAAGAAGAAAAAAACAATGCAAATTATTTCTATACTTAAAACCATACAAAGTAAAGTATGCATGTTATTTTGAGAAGAAAACTCTACACTAAACACACAAATCCAATAACCAAAATATGATAAATTATCTCACTCCGAATATGATTAACAAAAACAGGTAAACACAAGAGTAATTCACTATAAAATGTATTTCCAAATATTTAAAACCTTTAGTACTAAAGTATGTTTAAAATATTTAAAATGTATTTAAATTATCAATGTTAAAAAAATAGTACATTTTGAATAGAAATTTACATACTAGCACAATTATATAAATTAAATGGCAAGTAAATGTTAATAATTATCAATCCATAATAAAGATCAAAACATTTACTTCATCATACATCTCACGTTGCTAACATTTCAAATTTTATGAAATTAACATTATTATTATTATTATCATTATTATTATAACCTAAACATATATTCATTTCAAAAAGCATGGAAGAAGATTTTTATCCATGAAGATTTAGATCCACTTTATTATGGAGTTCCTTAATCTATAAATAGGGTATGTTACAATACCATACCATGGGCCAGAGCCATGGCTTTTCAATAATGGTAAAATTAACAATGGTTTCTTGCATAGAAAAAGGAGAATGATGGAATAGGAGGGAGTCAAAGTCTTTTTACAGCGATAGATGTAATTGTCATGGAATTGGATGGAACGCACATGATTAGACAGTGGTATACATCAAATCATTTTCTTCCTTTTGAATCCCCACCTTTCAACAATGAATTCATCTGATTTCGAACTATTATCCAACAACTCCTTCCACAGATGTGTTCTTAAGCCAAAGTGCCAACTATTCCAGCAAGAGGAAGAAGGAAATGCTAACTATTTCAGCCATTGTATGGTTGTCCTGAAGTGCAATTACATGGTCAAGCTTGACCAAGCAGTTGAGAAAATCCACGCCCAAAAGTATAATGGAGTTGGATTTGGTCCACACCAAGAGACTTCACCATCCTTTCTCCAAATGGAACTGATTTATCTTCTGCATCTACTACCTATCAACACTCACCAACGATACTTTAGGTCGATGTGCTAATTATAATTGCAATCAAAATATAATAAATATAGCATATCCTAAACATTCCTTCACACTAATTCTTGTGTTTATGTACATTTAGTGTTTATTAAGGGATTGTAAAAAGCTTGAGCGAAATCCTGATCAAAATTTGTAAGCATAGGTATGGAAGAATGCATGTGACTTTTTTGTATTTGCTTCTTCACGAATTCATTCCATCACAGTGTTGAGAGATATTTGAAATGCAATCATCACATCCAGTCATCGCATCGAGTGTCATGTTTACTATTTTTCGTTTATGGAAATAACAATATTGTAGATGTAATTCTTTTCATGTTTTCTATTTGTATGTTTTGGTTGGAGATTCACATTAACTCTTTCGAAATAGTGTATGAAAGCAATTATTTTATCATTATCTAAAACTTGGGTCAAAAGTAATCTATATTTAAAGACCATATTAGGAATTGTGGGTGTAACAAATTTTATTGAAGTAGATAGTGTCACATCATTTTGAGTATCATTCACTTTGGGCATTGTCTTGCTTTCTAGAATATGTTAAAACCACTCGAGAATATTTTCCTTTACTTCAATTGGTTTATAAAGTAGGATAATAACATATTTTGATCAGTGCAATAAGTTTACAAAATTTATATAATTATGAAAGAAATGTCCATTACAATGAATATCGTTATTTATGCATCCCAATTAAATACACTGAGACTGTCTAAGCAATTGTAATAACATTTTCCAATAAAGTAAACAAAACAAATACATTCAACAGTTCCCTTCACAACATCTGTTTCCGAAATTACTTTATTATACATCCACCAAGAGATTATGCTTTCAAACACCTTTTCCACTAATATGTTTGACATAAATGCACTTCATTTCCATTGTTTATGGACCCAATCTAACTAGGAATATATGCTTTTCTTTTTTCACAATATTCAACCCATCCCTTATATTATAGGACATGGTTACCCATTTGTGGAACAACATTTATGGTTGAATCCTTGGATGAAAATAGGGGAGGTTGATATAGATCTCGGCATCTAAGATTAGAAACCATAAATGCTTACAGAGAGTAGGAGAGAGAGAATACAAATATGCTCTGAAACAATTCTTATAAAAACTTTAAATAGAAAATGCACACAGTGAATACATAACAATATATGAAAATAAAATAATTCTTTATTAAATGGAGAAATCATTTATCCTACATTTTGAAGGACACGTTTTTCCTTTTACAAGGTGACACCCATTATTTATGGTATTCTAGGTGCCTTCTTGAGTTACAATACCATGGGTAAATACCATGTGTGGATATTACTTTCCATTAGGATCAAGATTTTTCCCTTAGGAAGAAATGGTTCCCATTGTGTCAAGCTCCCTTGTGAGAAGCTTTTGTTTAATATGAGCCAATGAATATAAGGGTTTTGCGTGGTTGACCCATAATCATGGTGAGCAGAGGTCAAAGGATATAGTATCCTATAATGCTTATGGGCTAACTTTGATATTGATAGTGTCTAGCCTAGAAAATGAACATCAATGGAAAGGGTGTTTTGTAGTTGATCCATAAACATGGGTTTGTAGGTGACCCACAACTATGATAAATGAACGTAAAGAGATATTGATACCCCATGACACTTGTGGGCCAACTCTAATACAAATAGTGTATGGATAGGCCCTAGATGGTAAAATCTCCATTGACATGGGTCTATGATGGAAGTTTCCCCTAGAAGTTTATAATTTCAAACGTCTTCATCTTGTTGTGTATGATGTCAAAAGTTTTCACCCAACTAGTGCCAGTGACAAAATCCTTTTATTGGAGGGGGTCAAGAATGATAATCTTCCATTAGAATGGGCTACAAAAAAAAATATTCCATTGAGAAGGGCCAATATCATAAGTATTCGACTGGAAAAGGATTTGCCAATGGAAAACCTTTGAAATCTTACATAGGTGAGGGGTTTCGAAACATCAAAAATATTCAAATGGAATTCTTAGTGTTGTGCGTAGAGATCTGAAATATGCCACTCATTTTGGATGTGATTTGAAAGTTGACCTAAAATATTGAACATGTATTAGCTACAGTATGAAGAAATAAGAGGCTCTTCACTCTAGGATCTCATGCATAGGTAGTGGGCAACACATCATTGGGAGAATATATATATGAAACAAAGGCTTGGATCATTTTTTGGAACCCTACCACATGACATCCATACCTTTCATTACCCCTATTATGGAGCGAAAACTCACCATGCACTACAGCCATCATTTTTTGTTTTTGAACATGTATTTCTATGAAAAAAATTTAACTTCTTGAAACATGTGGGTGGTGGCTAAAATCTTGGATGGTATGAGATGAAATATAATGAATCCATTCACACCATTTCCTATGATATTCATGGAGACTATGACATCACTCATGTTGATGTAATTGTAACCTTAAAAGCTATAAATCCTTGGATTTTATATTCTTGAGATGTCAAAGAGGGACCCTGTGCTTAGCATAGTTGTCACCCTTTTGCCAGGTATCTTGGCAAGAAAAGATTCAGTTTGAATGTTGGGGAGAACCATGAGCACTCTAGAGGCTTGATAGGCAGTGAGCGAGGCATAGGCCCTATCCATGGTATCCTCCACATCATTATAATGTTCAACATTGTAGTCTGGGGTGTGGGGAATGATGATAAAATAGAAGAAAATCCTAGATTATTTTCGCATCTTCTCCTCCCAAGCATATGCGACGTATTCATCCTTAATTTATGCATGGTTATAATCTCTCGATTCTTGGTTGGTGAGGTAGTATTTCATGGTGGAATCAATAAAGGAAACAACATAATGAGGTTTATTGAGATCTTTGAGCATGTACCATTGCTTCTTGGGAGAACCATCACTAGGAAATATGTAGGCTTGTAGCTTGGCCATGAGGCCATGGCTCCAGCAGACTAGAACCTAGACTAGTGTTTTGTTCTTACAAAGAAACTTATGCAATCCATTCTTTCCATTATTGAAGGGCACATAAATATTAACATCATTTCCAATCTAGAATTCCTCCACCACATCTCTTGTTTGGGGCATCTCATCATTATGTTACTCCATCTTCGAGCTTCCTACAACCCTTTTAATGATGACCACAAACATAGGATTTGATCCTTTTCCCCTTACTGATGATTTCTTGAGGGATTCACTGGTCACGATCCCTTTGGAATTTGCTAGTTATTTCACGAAATCCATATGGTTAATGATTTGAGGAAATAAAAGGCCTAACCCTCGCCAAGGAGAAAATTTAATCTTCCATCTAAATAATAGCTAGAATCTCATAGCAATGGCTTAGACATACATTTATTATATCAACTTGGCTCTCATACCACATATCTATATCATAGGGGCTATGATCTAGGAACAATCAATAATGAAAGAGAGTAGGAGAGAAAGAATATAAATATGCCATGCAACTATTCTTAGAAAAACCTTGAACAAAAAATACACACACTGAATACCTAACAATATATGAAAAGAATATAATTCTTTATTATATGGATAAATCATTTACCCTACAATCTGACGGAACCATCTGTCATTTTACTAAGTGAGGCTTTTTATTTATAGTATTCTCATTGGATTCTTGAGTTAAAATAGCACAGGTTGATACTGTGGACGGATACCATGGGTGGATTCCACTTTCTATTCAAATCATAGGTATGAGATGACCACATGTAGATTTGTGGTTTTTTGAAGTCAGTAATTGAAGCCAAATTTTAATTAAACTAGAAACATCCAATGAAACTCACACCCAAGACAATAGAAGAGGGGTCCTTCATCACGTAAGCTCTAAATTAGATGAATTTCCTTTTAAGAATATTTAATGATCATAGGGCTAATAAGTTTCTTGGAAGCATGGGCTTGAATCATTGACCAATAAGTTTGAAACTAGATTAGACATGAATCCCAAAAATGATCGATTTAATTTTGAAGCGTTTTAGCTAAAAAATCCATATGTTTAGCAAAATTTAGCTAAATAGTGGAAAGAAGCTCCAATGAGAAAATGTACCACAACATATCACTTCTAGCAAAATTTAAATCACGCCAGTTATCTGTGACAATGCAATAAAGATGAATTCAAATATATTTTTGAATTGTAGAAGGATTTGATTAAGCAAAATGGAGCATGTTTACTGTAATATCATCCTCAAAGGTAGAACAAGGGAACTTATTTCCAATGTATTCTTCTTGATATTCATAAATGGGTCACCCTCAACATTCATTCCACCTTGTGGAGTCATACAACGGGGCCCATCATCCCACACCTTTTTTTCTAATTGAAGAAGTACTCAGTTGAAGTATTAAGGGTATGGCACCCTAAAAAAAGACTAGGGGTATGAAACTTCATGGGTATGATAGAATTGCATCTGATCAACAATTTGTAGATGAACTCTTCTTGTGTTGGCACCAATTGTAGGAAAATCTCTTGCCTTCGAATAGGTCCTTGAATACTTTATGGTAGCCTTTGGCACAAGTATAAACCATGGTAAGTTGCAAATAGTCCTCTTCAATTCTTTTATTATTATTCAATTACATCTGGAAAAATCTCGGATATCAATGAATTTCCCTTCAGTCTAAATACGTGGTTTCTCTACATGTTAAGAATTCCCTTTGGTATGCCTCATGGAAATATCTTCATCTTTACCTAGTTTTTTTTTACATAATCATTGTTATCATCGTAAAATGATTGTATGATAAATTAGCGATGTTATAGTTGAGATAACCGGTAATATTTTTGCATTTAAAGCATTGAGAATGTATTAGTTGAAGTAAGCATGAAAAACTATATTAGAGAAATCTTTTGATTATTGCATAAAAATATCTACATTTTGATTAACCATACATTGTTAATTTTTGAAAACCAACCTGCAAAATTGTTAATCTCAAATGTATAGCTAAATTATTAATATAAAAAAATGATCACAAGTTTGACTATTTTAAAAATTAAATCTATTTTAATAAATTTTACCATATTTGTAATTGGAAAATAATTTCTATTTTTATTTTGATTAATGACTTCTTACTATATATAAAACTAAATTTTCTAATTTGGATGTTAACGTGAAATAAATGTTAACCTACTTTAACAAATTTGAAATCAGTGGCAGGTGCATAAAACGGTTATCATGTGAATTGAAAAAGGCATAGCCGTTGTTGACACTAGAAATAAGTAAATAAGGATTGAACTTACGATCGAGAGAGCTGGCAGAAAAGCTGGCTGGTGCAGATCTGCGTGGGAGTTACTGCTTAACCACTTGGCATCGAGAGGGAGAATGATGACCCATACATACCGTGGGTGCCATTGAATGTGAGGGGACTACATATAATCCTCGCCATCCTCTAAACGCTCAAGGAATTTCGAAGGGATCCATTGAAATTTCTGTAAATTGTAGGATGCAGAGCAGGATGACATGGAGTGGGAGAATGGTGGTTCATTTTGTCGAGGTGATCGAGCATGGGATGGGAGTTACGGAGTTATGGGTGCAGAGCCTAATCAGGTGGTCCCCATCATAAATTACGGTATGTCGTCGATACTCTGCAAAACGAAGCGAATTGGCATAGTGCAGGAATCCTCAACCCTTGGACCAGTAGAAGGTGCATGCTAGGGAAATTTGACCCTCCAATATTCTAACCCTCGTTTGAAGAACCAGCGAGAGAACACGTGATGGAATTTCAAAAAAGGAGGTCATCATGTTCCATTTCTGTAAACACCCTCAATTCATTAATGGTGTATATAACGATTACCTCTATTCATTCTAAATATATATAACGATTACCTCTATTAATGAAAGTACATGTTCTTATGTTCTTCAGTTTTGTTTACTGGTGATACCTTTCACGTGTAGCAGAGTAGAATGTTGGTACAAAGCAAGACATAAAGTGAGTGTAGCTACAGGGCAGAGCATCTTGGGTAGTGGGTTGATTTAGCATTGCACCTGGTTGATTTTTCTTTTTTCATTTCTGATTTTTCTTTCTTTTGTGATGCTTTAGAAATGTCCATTGGCTTTTCGCTTGTAGTTTTTTCGTCGGTTTTGGGTTTTATTTTTTGGGGATTTTGCTTTCGACTGTTTAGATAATGGTAATTTTTGTTTTTAACTGTTTTGTTTTGGGTCTTTGTTTTTAACTGTTTAGATTTGCTTCTCCATGCAAGATGAGACGATATGTTGGCTTGCTTGATGTACTTCCCATATGTTGTGCAGTGGTGAAAACAGGTATGTGCTATTTTTTGGAGTTTTTATTGATTTTTTGGGTGCGTGTTAAAAGAGGTATGCACTATTTCTTTATCATGTAGTTGCAAGAAGATGAGGACCGAAATTGGGACTACCGCCGAAGAAAGGAAAAAAAGAGGATGCCGGAACCAACGAATTTCAAATCGGAACTACCGCCAGAATCGTGTTGTTGGGGAGGAAGGATTGTTCAACTTGCTGAACCAACGAATTTCCAGATCTGAAGCAAATTCCCTTTCCTGCATCGCGTAGTTCAACATTTTCTAAGCATGGGGTGCTGATAGCATCGACCGTGGTGGTTCTGTCCGTTGGTTTGTACAACAATTATAAATCAAGGTCACGCCATCCCATTTAAAGCCTTCGTTATTGTTAGGTTATTGAGTTTCTTTTGTTTGTTTTAAATATTACGAAGGAGCTCCAAAGGAGACGTTCGACTATGTCATTAACATTTAACTTTGGAAGGTAAATATTGCAGGTTACTTTATATCTAGGTATGTTTTATACATGCCTCTACTTTAGTTGCTAAAAATTTATGTTGTATTTTGTAAGACAAAAAGATTACAATAAATAAATGAAATAAATAGTTAATAAATAGAGTAAAACTATTTATTGATTATTTTTAATATAATTATTTTTTTTCTCTCATAATTAATTTATTTGTTTGTTCAATGTAATGTGATTTAATTTAGTTTTAAATAATATTTATTATTACATATTTAAATGCTATTTTGCTTTTTAGGAGAAACAATATTGTTAAGATATTTTATTGTATTGTTTTCAATATAAAATATATGTATTTTGGGCTTTTAAAATTTAAAGGGAGAAAGGTAGAGATAGTGGAGGTATAGGAAAAGAGACTGAGGGAGGAAAAGATGAATAGAGGTAGAGAGTTAGTGAAAGGAAATGGTGAAGTAGAGAGCGGGGGAAGGAGAGAGTGGGAGAGAGGGCGAGGGTGAGGGAGTGGTAAAGAAGAAAGTGGAGGGAGGAAAGAGAGAGGGATAGAGGGAGGAAGAGTGGGAGTGGGAGTGAGGGTAGGAGAGAGAGGTAGGGAGGGAGAGAGAGGAGGGGAGGACGAGGGAGAGAGGGGGAGGGGAAAAGGAGGAGATGGGAGAGGGAGGGAGAGACATGGGAGAGAGGGAGAGAGAGGGATGGGAAGGGAAGGATGGGGGAGCGAGAGGGAGTGGGAGAGAAAGGGGGGACAGGGGAGAGAGGGGTGATAGGGGAGGAGAAGAGAGGTTGGGACGCGGAGATAGGGGGAGGAGAGTGGGGAGAGAAGAGAGAGAGAGAGAGAAGGTGGGGGAGAAGGTGTGGGAGAGAGAAGGGGGGAGAGGGGAGGGCAGTGAATTTGAATAGATATGCATGTTATCATTGATAACTATTTAGTAGATTGATGACAAGTTTATCTTTGGTTTGATCATGATTGTATTATGAGAACTATTTCTTTAATGCAATTACACCACTTATTTTGAATTAATTTCATTTGAATTTAAAGGTATGTGTAGCAAGATAACTACTTATCGATAGTTTAATGTATATATTTGTCCAAATTAGTAGCAACTACTAGAGCTATTTCCTTGGCTTATTATCTTGATTTTTATTCTAAATTCAAGTTGGTCGAAAGTTCAATATTTTTTCTCTAGATTGAGAGGAGGACTAATCCTTCATTTAATCGAGTTAGATTTAATCTATCCTTTTGAATGCTTTCATAATAGATTATATTGTGCTTTCATTTAGATTTAGTTCTCATCTTTTAGAAGTTTCCTTATGTAGGAGAAACTACATTGGTGGATTAGTTGAGCCTTTATGTCAGCTTAAGAACTGCTTCATTGCAAGAATGTTACAAGAGGGTAAGTTTGATTGACTTTTCTTGTTGATAAGTTAATAGAAACACCAAGAAAAGGGAGAGAGAGGGTAATTTGACCCATTTGAACTAGTCAGAATCACCATTTCAAAAGGATAAAGGCTTTGTTGGGACCATGACTGGGTGATCTCCCGATTGTTGATTTGAGTCATTTTTTTCCATCAAAAGGCTTCGAGGCTAGGATTAAAAAAAACCTAACTCATGCAAGGAAGGGAAGAAAAGAAACATGTTGATAATGAGGATCATGAGTTCGCAGATGGATTTCAATGATTCTTGCAAGGAGGAAAATATCAAGAGGGAGTTGACAATTCTTGGAAAAGGTAAGTACTTGTATATTTATTCCTTGATTATTACTGTTTTACAATTAGTTAGACTCTTACCTTTTTTTCTTTTGTTGGGTTATAATTTTTCTTCCAGGGCCTCTAGCGAGGATCAGAGCTATATCATGAAGGTTGACAAGGCTCTAGCAACAAATGGAAGCACTCGAAGAATGAGGCAAAATTTATGACAAGAGGGTTCTTCCAGGATCAATAATTTCTGTTCAAGAGAGAAATTGTACTAATCATACCTGATGACCAGAAGAGCTCCTAGATCAGAGGGAGCATGTAGGCCAGCAAATTTAAGGAATTCTATGATGGAGGAAATTTTGTCGAAGACATGTCATTGGTGACTTCCAAGTGAATCTCAAGATGAAGTATGTGGAAGATGGAAGCAAAGAGAAGTACAAATAAATATTCATGAGGATTATCCGAGAAAGAGGGAGAGGACTATGTAGAGACTCCCGTTTCCAGGTACACTTATGTTACAATTATTATTTTTCGTGCTTCTATTATTTTTTCAAAACTACGTCAAGTGGATGTGGAGAACTCTTTCCTCAATGGAGTATTTGAGGAAGAAGAAGTGCACATAGAGCTACGTCAGGGATTTGAGGTACATGAGAGGGAATATCATGTTTACAAAGTAAATAAGGTTTTGTACAGACCCCAAACACAATATTTTTGGTTATATGGATATCAAATCTCCTGGTAGACCTCTTTACCATATGACTTGTCTCTGACGAGGGTGAAAGGACTCACATGAGAGAGGGAGTAGCAGTGGTAAGAGGATTTTCCTTCATGACCGGGGTTTGACCTGGGTTTGATTACTAGTTAGTTCTAATTTATTTTGACTTGAAAGATCATATTAGTATCCCTTCTTGAATTGAACAATTTTTCTAAGAAAAGGTGGCTAGTTTTTCCCTAGTTAGGGTTTTCCCAAGGTAAAAATTTGTGTCTTTTTTGTTTGATTGTCTCTTCATGATCCTACTCTCATTATTTCTTTATTGTTGATATTTCCTATGTATAATTTCTTAGTGATCAATGTGATATAAGATGATCTACTTAATGAATCACTTGAAATCCATTACTATTATAGGAATCATGAAAATTCAACAAAGTGGAGCACAAAATCCAGCTATTTTTAGACTGTCCAATTCCAAACACTGGGTTGTACAAGTGGAACTTTATAGAGAAATACAAGGTGAAGAATAGTTGTAACAACTGTTGGAACATTGTGTTTCTCGACCAAGTACCTCACCATGTGGTTCACCCTTTACATTGTGCCTAAGAGGGATGCAACATGATGGATGTGCATTGGTTATAAGGTTTTATAAAAAAATATGCTCATGATAAAGTAACCCTTTCCTAAGAATCTAGGGCAGTTAGCATTAGATAGATTCTTCCATAGTTGATAACAATTTATGAAATTATTTTACTATTTATCTTATCTTGACCTTCTTCTTATTATGAGTGTATGTGTTTACTTCATCAAACTTCTAACAAAACAAAGAAGCAAGAACACAAGAAGTTGGCATTCTCGCAGGGCCAAAACCTCTCGCACATAATTCTTCTTATAGAGATTCTAATTGACAAACACCAACACCATTATACTTGACCCTCTATGCCACTCTAAGACCAAGAAACCAATCCTCTTCCTATGTTACTATTGGGATCATCAACATAGATACTTCAGGATTTCTCTTTTATCGAAATCTTCAATGAGGTTTCCACACATATGACTGATGTTTGTCCTTAATTTCACTGAGATCATAATTTTCTTATAGTTACACCCTTAACTAAGATTATAGTCGTATGACTGTGTCTTTATTGAGATCATATTACTGCACCCTTGAGACAAAGTATCCTCAAATCAGGTTTATGCCAAGATGGTTTATGCCATTATGGTTTACTTCAATGAAATCTTCTCCTTCACCAAGATTGTGCCTTCAAGGAGGAGTCTCTATCATCATTTATGAGATCCTATGAGATATCTCAGACAAGTCCAAGATATTGTCTTCACCTAGCTTTCTGAGATTTTTTTTCTTACTGTACCATCACAAGTCCTGAACACCTATGAAAACTTCATAGGTATTTGAGATTTGTCCTATGTTTTTGTGGATACATCGGTTGGGTATATATAGAAGTTATGACTCCATTTGAGCTGACTTATCCAAGTGAACTGACATGTCATCTTTTAATAATTTAATAATTTTTATTATGCAAACCAACATGATGTTCTTTTCATAGCTTTTCTTGCAGACTTCTTCTTTGAATGATGACGCTTGTCCTGGAGGGTTGCTAGACTCTTGGTTGACCCATTTTAATTACATAGATGCTCAAGTAGAGCTCTTCAATATGATTTTGACTCTTTGACTTTCCAGCACTGTTGAAAAAGTAAGAAATTCATTCATATTATTTATAAAAATAATAATTATTTTTCTTGACAAATGGAAAGATCAAAATTACATTGAAAAATACAAAAAGTAGTTACACTCTTTTT
>APFE030947779.1:5310-16812 GCA_000404065.3 Pinus taeda | reverse complement strand
AAATTAGCCGTTGATATAGCCCCTGAGTTACCTTTGGATTCTCTTGCGCTGTCCAAAAATGTTTTCTAATTTTCTTCCTTCAAACTGTTCACTTGAACGGATGTCCTTCCACTGGACCACAACCACCTAGTTGCATTATGATTTTGATCTTTGCCTTTCTTTCTAATAAAAAGCTGACGAGGCAATGAAATAAAAGTTGAGGGACAAAATGCTGATTTGGCAATGAAATAAAAGTTGAGGGACAAATGATAAGGATTTTGAGTCTGGACAAAATCAGAGCGATATTTTCTTTGCCCATTCAAAGTTTGGATTGAAATGCACGAGGATGGAATACCTACCACCCACTCCTTCCTTTGAATGTCGGCGAAGGAAAAAGCTATTTGTGACTGTTTCGAAAGCAGACGATATAAACACATTCTCACACACCGAATGCCCACTCTCCTCTTTTTGTTCCCTACTCTGCACTGCATTGCCACTCTGCACTGCATTGCCTTGATTTCGTTTCTTTATAGATGTTTGTTTGCCTAGCATGCTGGTTTTTTTTGGGTGATTCTGCTCTGGTGGGATGATTTCAGCTTATTTCATTGTCCTTTTCCCCTCATTTTTGTCCTGCGCGCTTTCATTGTTCGTTTGCCTGATTTTATTTTTGCTCTATGTTTTCATTTTTTTGGCTGTGTCATTTTATTTTTGGTGCAGAAGATAGATGTCTCTATTTTTAGATTTTGGATTTCTATAAACCTAACCACTGGAGTGGAAAATCCAGTGTACATTTTCGCCTAGCATGGCATTGACAATCAGGTACGCTTAGAGCTTCGGAGTTGCTTCATGGTTTAATAATTTTTATTTATTAATTGTTTGAGATTCAGATATTTATTAAGCGTCTCAATTAATTGTTATTTATTAAGGGTTTTAATTATTGGCAATGTAATAGATAGAAACCACCAAATAGTAATTAATAATTTTTATTTATTAATTGTTTGAGATTCAGATATTTACTGAGGGTTTTAATTATTGGCAATGTAATAGATAGAAACCACCAAATAGTAATTAATTTGCAGGTTCCATTGGAACCATAAATCCTAATGGGTTGACATTAATTTCAGTAAATTACAACTAGGTTTGCGGTATTAAAATCTTAATTTGCTGATAGTTGATGTAAATTTTGTTGATGGTTTAAGACCCTCTTATTTCTATGTTTTTTTCGATATTTTAACCCTACTCTGTTTCTATGTTGTTTTCGATCTTTTAACCCTACTCTGTATTCTTCAACATGGTTTTTTTTGTGGGTCTTCCTGGCTTTTTAATTTTGATTGTTCTATGAACAGATCAAGAATACCTGATTCTCACTCAACCGCCTGGAAATAACACGAAGTCCAGTAAACCTGGTTCAACCCAGCTGCAGGTAGAGAGCAAGAATACCTGATTCGCCTGGAAATAACACGATGCCCAGGCCCAATTGCAGGTGGCTTCCTTTCCTAATTTTTTTCGGAGTCCATTTTGAATGATGCTAATTTGGATGCAATTCAATCCATCTAAAATCAACCTTCCAATTCAATATGCAGGGTCTCCCTCTATTTTTTATTTTTTCTTAGCAAATAAGATAAGATTGTTTACTTTTTTTGGTTGGCTATGCTCAAGAAACCTAGTCCTGCCTCTTCATTTTCTGTTTCTTGAATTAAAATAGGTCAATTAAAGAAACCTCCATTACAACTATATTTCCTCTGAGCTGCTCTCAAAGAAATAGCTGAATTAAAGAAACCTCTGTTACCACTATATTTCCTCTGAGCTGCTTTCAAAGCAAAACCCAGTCCATTCATCTCATTTTTATTATTCCATTTTCCTTCTGGTTTCCTCGGCTCTCACAGATGCCATAGTTTCTTCTTAATTCATTTCAGCTGTTGTAATATCCTTGTCTCCTGGCCATAGATGCAATTGTTTGATTTCTCTCAAAATTATTCACGGGATCCGTTCCATTAGTTTATGTTGCATGGTGTGAAGCAGAGAAATACAAACCTCCATGGGCTTCAATTACAATTACAGTTCTATTACCTCTGAGCTCTACTCTAAAACCAAACCTCAATTTTGTAATTTCAGTGAATATTCCTAAGTTTCTATTTCGTAAGAATTTTGTAATTTCAGCGAATATTCCTAAGTTTTTATTTCGTAAGTTTCTAACGATCAACCCTGGAATTTTATACTGCTCAAATTTCAACAAGATATTCCTAACTATTCGGAAAAATATAGTGAGCGATTTGCAAAGACTTTGACGTCTTCGATAGGAATTGTGAGTCAATCTAGTTAACATTCTAACGATCAACCCTGGAATTTTATACTGCTCAAATTTCAACAAGATATTCCTAACTATTCAGAAAAATATAGTGAGCGATTTGCAAAGACTTTGACGTCTTCGATAGGAATTGTGAGTCAATCTAGTTAACAATCATGAATAGTATAAATCAAATCTTTTGGCATACTGACTTTTCTTTGATGTTTTTTTTTCTGAAGTGTGTCTTCAGCATTTTGATTCCATAGATTATTTCTAACTTAACTATTAGTTAATTTGTAATTAATTGCTTTTTAAATAAAAATATTTAGAATATTTATAAGTTAGGGAAAGAGTAAACATTGTTCTTGGAACTAGAATCAGAGAAGAAAATACTGAAAAGAAAATAGAGAAACTGGAAAATTCTGTTATCACATCTTAGATTTCGATTTTATTTATTAATTATTTTTTCCAGCCTTCTCCTAACTAGAATGTCAAACCACAACAAGAATAAGGTATAGGGTATTTTCAATTAATTTTCAGGGTATTTTAAGTTAAATATCTTAAAGCATGTCTCTAAATAGTCATAGATGTGGTTTCTATGTATCCTCTAAGTTCTTCTCTTCAGGAGAACTTAATCTGTTCATTTCAGTTTTCGTTATGTTAATATATTTAACCATGTAAAGAGTTTCTTTATGTTAATATATTTAACCATGTAGAGAGTTAAAACCAGACTAGTTTTTACTGATTTTTTTTAGCTGGGCTTAATTTATTTCTGTACTTTTATGGATTCAATGAGTGTTCCACTCTGTTCAGATCATTACATTTATTCATTAACTTAGTTTATCTCTGTTAAAGTGTGGTTTTATTTAAATTATTTTTTACTGATTTGTTTAGCTGGGCTTAATTTATTAATTTACTTTTATCGATTCAATGAGTGTTCCACTCTGTTCAGATCATTACATTTATTCATTAACTTAGTTTATCTCTGTTAAAGTGTGGTTTTATTTAAATTATTTTTTACTGATTTGTTTAGCTGGGCTTAATTTATTAATTTACTTTTATCGATTCAATCAGTGTTCCACTTTGTTCAGATCATTACATTTATTCATTAACCTAGATTATCTGTGTGAAAGTGTGGTTTTATTTAAATTAGTTTTTAACTTTTACATTTATGTCTCTGAATATTTTTCTCAATTAAAAATATAGTTGGCTTAAATTGTGGCTCTCAAAATGTGTTTTGGATGGGGCCTCCAATAAAAAAAATTCCCCTCAATACTTTTCAATCATATTTTTACAGTTTTGCAAATATGTTTTTTATTTATATCTTATAACATATATTACATATAAATTTTTAGATTATTGGATTTCTCTAAAGGATTTTCAATTATATTTTAACATTTTACAAATATGTTTTTCATTTTAAAATATGTTTTTTATTTATATCTTATAACTTATATTACATCTTGATTTTACATTAGTACTATGGTTAAGTTCAATGTATTTTAAATTGTATATTCATACAATTAATTTTTTTTGAAATAAATTTTGTTATATTTAATTTTTTAATTAATAGCATTTTAATTTAATTTGTGTTTGAATGATTTTTTTATTAATATTATTTAGTTTAATTTAATTTTAAAATCATTTTCAAATTTAAATATTTAATAAGTTTGGCACTATATTTATTAATGGTATAATGTAGTATGATGTATTTTTTTAATGAAAATAACATAATGTGCAAAGAAAAAGCTTGAATTTATATAATATAAAGTGATAATGCTCTTATATTTCAATATTTATGATCAAATTAAATTGTACTATAAATGTTTTTTAAGATTGCTTTTGAATATATATTTTCTTAAAATTTTCAACTACAACATGTATATATATAATTTTTTAGAAACCTAGATTGTGTTAGACTCGGGAAGGCTAAGCTAGAGTGGGCTGGGATAGACTAAATTAGACTAGGCTACACAAGGATAGAATAAGTTTATGCTAGGGAGGGTTATCCAAAAATAGGATAGGCTACTCTATAGTAGGGTAAGGTAAGCTAGAGTAGGCTAGGCAAGGCTAATATATGGTAGACTAAGGTAAGCTAGAGTAGCCTAGCATGGACTACTAAAGAATAGAATAAGGTAAGCTAGAGTAGGCTATGCTAGGCTAGGCTAGACTAGGGTAGGTTAGGCTAGTAAAGGTTAGGCAAGGTTAGCTAGGTTAGGTTAGCCTAGGCTAGGTTAGGTTAGGTTACATTAGGCTAGGTTAGGTTGGGTTAGCTTAGCTTAGGTTAGGCTATGCTAGGTTAGGCTAGGCTGACTAAGGTTAGGTTAGGTTAGGTTAGATTTAGCCAGATTAGGTACACTAGAGCAAGCTAAGGTATGCTAGAAGTAGGCTACAGTAGGCTATAGTAGGGTAGGTTAGTTTAGGTTAAGATAGGTTAGTATAGGTGAGAGTAGGTGAGATTAGGTTAGGCCAGGCGAGAGTAGGTTAGGCTAGAGCAAGCTAGAGCAGGCTAGGCTAGGCTAGAGTAGTGTAGGCTAGGCTAGGCTTGAGTAGTGTAGGCTAGTGTAGGCTAGGCTAGGCTAGGCTAGGCTAGGTTAGGCTAGAGTAGGTGACGCTAGGTTAGGCGAGAGTAGGCCAGCGGCTAGGGTAGGTAGGCTAGAGTAGGTGAGGCTAGGTTATAATAGGCTATAGTAGGCTAGGGTATAGTAGGCTAGATTGGGCTAGGCTAGGCTAGAGTAGGCTAGACTACACTAAGATAGGCTAGAGTAGCCTAGGCTAGGCTATGTTAAGTTAGGGTAGAGTAGGTCAGGCTAGGTTAGGCTAGTGGTTAGCCTAGGCTAGGCTAGGCTAGAATAGGCTAGGTTAGAGTAGGTTAGGCTAGATTAAGTTAGGCTAGGGTAGGCTAAGTTAGGCTAGGTTAGGCTAGGCTAAGCTAGAGTGGGCCTAAGTAGGCTACGCTAGAGTTGAGTAGGTTAGGCTAGAGTAGGCTAGGCTAGGCTAGTTTAGGCTAAGCTAGGGTAGGTTAGGCTGGAGTAGGTTAGGTTAGGTAAGGCTAGGCTAGAGCAATTTAGGGTGGGTTTGCTAGGTCAGGCAAGGTTAGGTTAGGTAGAGTAGGTTAGGCTACAATAGGCTAGAGTAGGCTGTGTCAAACTAAGTTAGGATACATTAGAGTAGGCTAGGCTAGGTTAATTTAGGCTAGGCAATGTTAGTTTAGGCTAGGCTAGGCTAGTTTAGGCTAGGCTAGAGTAGGTTAGGTAGGCTTAGGCTAGAATTAGTTAGGCTATGTTAGGCTAGGCTAGAGTAGTTTAGGCTACAGTAGAGTAGGGTAGGTTAGGTTGGGCTAGGTTAGGTTAGGTTAGGCAACGTGAGGTTAAGCTAGGTTAGGTTAGGTTAGTCTAGGCTAGGCTAGGTTAGGTTACGTTAGGCTAGGCTAGGTTGGGCTACGCTAGCTTAGGTTAGGCTAAGCTAGGTTAGTCTAGGTTAACTTAGGTTAGGTTAGATTTAGCTAGATTAGGTATGTTAGAGCAGGGTAAGGTATGCTAGAAGTAGGCTATAGTAGGGTAGGTTAGTTTAGGTTAGTATAGGTGAGAGTAGGTTAGGATATGTTTGGTTAGTTTAGGCCAGGGGAGAGTAGGTTAGGCTAGGCTAGGCTAGGCTAGAGTAGGTGAGGCTAGGTTGGGCCACAGTAGGCTAGTGGCTAGGCTAGTGTAGGCTAGAGTAAGCTCAGCTAGGTTAGAGTAGGCTATAGTAGGCTAGGGTATAATAGGCTAGATTGGGCTAGGCTATGCTAGAGTAGGTTAGGCTAGACTAGGATAGGCTAGAGTAGGCTAGGCTAGGCTAGTCTAGGTTAATCTAAGCTAGAGTATGTTAGGCTAGGCTAGGCTAGGTTAAGTTAGGCTAGAGTAGGTCAGGCTAGACTAGGCTAGAGTCGGCTAGGCTAGGCTAGACTAGAGTAGAGTAGGCTAGGTTAGGTTATGTTAGGCTAGAGTAGGTTATGCTAGACTAGGCTAGGTTAGGCTAGGCTAGGCTAGTTTAGGCCAAGCTAGAGTAGGTTAGGTAGGCTTAGGCTAGAGTTAGTTAGGCTATGTTAGGCTAGGCTAGAGTAGTTTATGCTATAGTAGAGTAGGGTAGGTTATGCTAGTTTTGGCTAGGTTAGGCTAGGCTAGAGTAGATTATGCTAGAGTAGGCTAGTGTAGGCTAGAGTAAGTTAGGGTAGAGTAAGGTAGACTAGACTATAGTAGGCTAGGCTAGCTTAGGCTAGAGTAGGTTAGGCTAGGCTAGAGTAGTTTAGGCTACATAGAGTAGGGTATGTTATGCTAGCTTAGGTTTAGGTTAGGCTAGTCTTGTGTAGGTTAGACTAGAGTAGGTTAGTGTAAACTAGAGTAGGTTAGGGTAGAGTAGGGTAGGTTTGGCTATAGTAGGCTAGGCTAAAGTAGGTTAGGCTAGAGTAGGCTAAGGTAGGTTGGGTTAGGCTAGAGTAGGCTAGCTTAGGTTAGGCCAGAGTAGGATAGGGTAGGGTAGGTTAGGCTAGGTTAGGCTAGGTTAAGTTAGGCTAGGCTAGGTTATGCAAGGCTAGGCTAGGAAATGTTAGGCAAGGTTAGTCTAGGCTAGTTTAGGTTAGGCAAGGCTAGGCTAGGCTAGTCTAGTCTAGGTTAGGTTAGGTCAGGTTAGGCTAGGCTAGGCTAGGTTAGGTTAGCTTGGGCTATCCTAGTCTAGGTTAGGCGAGGTTAGGTTAGATTAGGTTACGTTAGCTTAGGTTAGGCTAGTTTTGGCTAGAGTAGTCTCAAGTAGGCTAGGCTATGCTACCATAGGGTAGGTTATTTTAGGTTTGGATTGGTTAGTCTATGCCAGAGTAGGTTGGGTCAGACAAGGTTAGGCTAGGTTAGGCCATGCTAGAGTAGGTTGTGCTAGACTAGGCTAGGCTAGTATATGATAGGTTAGAGTAAGCTAGACTAGAGTTGGCTATGTTAGGTTAGATTGGTCTAGGCTAGGTTAGGCTAGAGTAGGTTAGACTAGGTTAGGATAGGGTAGGCTATAGTAGGCTAGGCTCGAGTAACCTAGGCTTGGCGAGGCTAGAGTAGGTTAGGCTAGGCTACATTAGGCTTGGATAGGGTAGAGCAGGCTAGAGTAGGCTAGGTTATAATAGGCTAGAGAGGGATAGGCTAGGCTAGAGTGGGATAGGCTAGGCTATAATAGGCTAGAGTAGGCTAGACTAGAGTAGGATAAGCTAGGATGTAGTAGGTTAGACTAGAGTAGGCTAGGCTAGGCTAGGTTGGGATGGGCTAGAGTAAGCTAGAGCAGGCTAGAGTAGGCTTGCCTAGGTTAGGCTAGAGTGGACTATAGTAGGCTAGTGTAGGTTAGGCTATGCTAGAGTAGGCTAGATTAAGCTAGGCAAGAGTAGGCTAGGCTAAGCTAGGCTAGGCTAAGCTATGCTAGAGTAGGCTAGGCTAAGCTAGGCTACATTAGGTTAGGCAAGAGTAGGCTAGGCTATGCTATGCTAGAGTAGGCTAGGCTAAGCTAGGCTAGAGTAGGTTAGGCTATGATGGATTAGGCTATGCTAGGCTAGAGTAGGCTAGGGGCTAGGCTAGTCTAGGCTAGAGTAGGCTAGGCTAGGCTACGCTAGAGTAGGCTAACCAAGGTTAGAGTAGGCTAGGCTAGAGTAGGCTAGGCTAGGCTAGGCTAGAGTAGGCTAGGCTAGAGTGGGCTAGACTAGCCTAGACTAGGCTAAAGTAAGCTAGGTTAGGCTAGGCAAGGCTAGAGTTCGGTAGGCTAGGCTAGGTTAGGCTATGCTAGAGTAAGTTAGGAAAGATTAGGCTAGGCTGAGTAGGTCAAGGTATGCTAGAGTAGGATAAGCTAGGCTAGTTTATGCTAGGCTAGAGTAGGTGATGCTAGGTTAGGCTAGAGTAGGTTAGGCTAGGCTAGGCTAGGGCTAGAGTAGTTTAGGCTAGAGTAGAGTAAGCTAGGTTAGGCTAGGTTAGGTTAGGCTAGAGTAGGTTAGTCTAGACTAGGCTAGGTTAGAGTAGGTTAGGCCAGAGTAGGTTAAGCTAGGTTACACTAGGTAAGAGTAATTTAGGCTATAGTTGAGTAGTCTCAGTTAGTGCAGTTTAGGCTAGGTTATGCTATTCTAGAGTAGGGTGGTTTGGGCTATAGTAGGCTACAGTACGGTAGAGTAACAGGTTGGGCTATAGTAGGCTAGAGTACGCTAGAGTAGCTTAGGCTAGAGTATGCTAGGCTAGAGTAGATTAGGCTAGGTTAGTTTAGTCTAACATAGGCTAAGTTAGGCCAGGATAGTCTAGGCTAGGTTAGGTTAGGTTCGGTTAAGCTAGGGTAGGCTAGGGTAGGCTAGTCTAGGTTAGGCTAAGCTAGAGTAGGCTATACTAGGCTAGGCTGAGCTAGAGCATATTAGGTTAGGGTATAGTAAGTTAGGCTAGGGTATAGTAGGTTAGGCTAGGCTAGCCTACATTAGAGTAGGCTAGGTTAAGCGAGGCTATGTTAGAGTATATTAAGGTAGGCTAGAGTAGACTAGGATAGCTTAGGTTAGGCTAAGCTAGATTAGACTATGTTAGGTTAGGTTAGGCTAGCCTAGCTTAGAGTAGACTAGGCTAGCTTAGGCTGGGCTAAGTTAGAGTATGTTAGACTAGGCTAGAGTCGTCTAGGCTAGATTAGACTAGACTAGAGTAGTCTAGAATAGAGGAGTCTCGGCTAGAGTAGGCTAGGCTAGAGTAAGCTAAACTATCCTACTCTTTGCTAGGATAGAGTAAGCTAGACTAGACTAGACTAGGCTAGGCTAAGTTGGTTTAGGAAAATGTAAGCTACCCTAGCAAAAAGTAGGATAGTTTAGGTAATATTAAGCTAGGCTAGGGTAAGTAAGCTAACCCAAAGTAGACTAGGCTAGGGTAGGCAAGGTTCAGCTAGGGTAGTATTCGATAGAATAGGCTATATTAGACTAGGCTATGTTAGGCTAGGCTAGGCAAGCCTAGAGTAGACTAGGCTACCTTATGCTAGGCTAGGTTAGAGTGTGTTAGGCTAGGCTAGAGTAGGCTAGGCTAGATTAGGCTAGAGTGGGCTAGACTAGAATAGTCTAGAATAGAGGAGTCTCAGCTAGAACACGCTAGGCTAGAGTAAGCTGGACTAGAGTAGGCTAGGCTAGAATCGACTAGGATAAGTTGGGTTAGGCAAACGTAGGCTACAGTAGGCTCAGTTAGGCAAGAATCTGCTAGGCTAGGTTAGGTAGTAGTACGCTAGGCTATGATATGTAGACTAGTCTAGAGTAGGTTAGGTGTAGCACCCTCATATTTGAAAGTAAAATTTATAATTATTGTTATTTACTTTAAAGTGTTTTTATAAAAAAAAAATTGTAAAGAAATCAACCAAATCAATATCCGCCCACAGGACAAGTCAAGGACTAGATTTATATGTTCATGGGGCATATTCGCATACCATAAACTACCTTTCAGTTTGAAGAACGTAGGGGAACCCTTTCAGAGAAACACCGTTGGTCGCAACACCTATTGTTGAAAGTGAATCTTCTAATTCCATACCAAACCAAAGTCAATAGATGGAGATGGTAGTCGACCCAGTTTTACCTTCAAAAGATCCACCTTCAGATGATACCATTCCCAAAGAGAGTTAGAACCATACTATTCAAATTATTTTTGTCACTTCAGAGTCCAATGAACTTGGGGGAAATCCACCCGTTCCTTCATAATGGGAAGAGAACCCCCCAATTCCCGCTACTCAAGGGGTTAGTTCAACCATTTATTCGGTACCCGCTCCAAGTAGTCTAGTCACTTCTTTCCATTGCAATCGACTAGCGAGATCTCGCCTTCCTTCTAATGGGGCATTGCGGATCATAGTACATGTGTACAAAATGGTCATGTCTGGCACTATCATAAATGAAGTGGCTTCAGTGAGTATCCTTTCCTCAACTACTTGGAAAGTGCTTGGTTTGCCATCACTTATTCCTGTTACATAGAATTTGTCAGGCTTTAACAAAGGAACCAGTCGACCATTAGGGATCCTTCCTAAGTTACCCATAACTTTCAGAAGGAAACCGTTCACTTGAATGTGATGGTAGTCCAAGGATCGTTATATTACAATCTACTCCTTGGAAATGACTATGTTTACAACATGGAAGCTATTGTTTTAACAAACTTTCGAATGATGTGTTTCCCCATGAAGGCAAAATTGTCATTGTTGACCAACTTTCATTTCTCATAATCTAAAAGATAAATATATATATATATTTTATAAACTTAAGGTATAATTTTTTCAATCGATTTTTAAATGAGTTATGTTATTTAAATAATTTTTGAACCAAATTTGTTATATATAGAAATGGCATACTGCTATAAATTATGAAATAAAGGAAGAAAATTCTTTTTCTATTGAAAATGTTTTTTATGAAGGTAAAACAACTTTTTTTTATGAATGGGAAATAACTAGAAGACATTCTAATGTTATGATGCGTTTTTAGTATAATACATATTTAATTTTTAAAATTTAATTAATATTTAAGTATATAATTTTTTGAAATTAATTATATTTAATTTTTAAATAATATTAATAAAATGTTGTTAATCAAGCTAATGTTATAGTGTTTAGGAAAAATGATTGGAACTTTTTCTATTTAAATTTAGTTACACTTCTTTGTTGAAAATAAATGGTTTTTGTTTTAGGGGTAGTTTAGTGAGTGATGGATAGAGTATTTCAATTGCTAAATTAAATAATGACTATATAGTAACTAAGAAATCTTAGATTCAAAAATCCCGGAAAATGGTAAAACTTAGATTGGTTGTGAAATTGAGTAAACTACAAGTATATATACATCTTAAATATGGATTTAACATGAGCACAGTGAGATCCAATTTCTTGAGGTGTAATTTTTTTTATGAGCTGACATTCTTTAAATGTTTTGTATAGTTATTTAACTTATTTTTATTTTTATTTTTAGATTCTTTTAAAAAATCTATTGTGGTCTACGTGAACAAAATTTCAACTTCGATGAGGGAAGGACAATCTTACACATGCATCCTCCTACAATAAAACATATGCATGAGAAATAAAATATATGTGTCAATCAATATATATGGTTTCTTACAACGAATATATTAAACAACCATTTCAAAGAGAAATCTCGAATAGGAAATTTTTTTTCAAGGGTTGTGTTAGGCCCCTATACTACTAGTGTAACCCCTTATTGTTATTAGTACAACCCACTTATTATATTGATGTAC
>APFE030947778.1:986-35624 GCA_000404065.3 Pinus taeda | reverse complement strand
TTGTGGCTTTATATTCTTATTGTTAGGTCGGCTGGGTTATGTTGTGACTCCTTAGACTCCTATATATAGAAAGGAGGTTTTGTCATTTGAATCATCGAAGAATTGTTCATTTATGTAATGTAAATGAGGTTTCCCCCCTCGAAGACGCTGAATTATAAGGCATTGATCTATCTTTTCTATCTTGTTCTTGAGCTGGTTTCATAACAGGAGTACCCACGTTGCATACTTTTGATAGACCCTGCTACACGAAAAATGAGAAATACATGAAAAAAACGTGATTGCAATCACATTTTTCATGTATTTCTCATTTTTTGTGTGGAAGGGTCCATCGAAAGTATGCAACATGGTTACTCCTTGGATAAGGAATAAAATTTTGCATCCAATGACTGTTTCTGCTCGAAATTTGACTAAACCCATAGGGAGATAAGTTAAAAAAACGAGTTGAAAAATAGTTTTTTCTTTTTTCCCTCTAAAATTTGATGATGTAATGTAATCTTATTTTATTATTTCCGCTATTATTTTATAATTTCCTTAGGAGGCCCATTTTAGACCCCAAAAATTCCCCTAATGAAATATACTTGATCAATAAAATCAACTCTGATAGCAAATCTAATTTTGCACTATTGTTTGGAGATTTCTATTGTTTAGGTCTGCATATTATTTATTCAGAATATCCACAGTTGTCATTTTCAAGTCGACATTTCGAGTCACAAACAAGACTCATCATCAGATTTGTCAAGAGAAGAAAGTGGAAGATGGATAAATAAATAGAAAAGTAAAATAAAAAAGAATAGAAGTGTCAGAAGATAGGAAAAAGTAAGCAAAAAATAAAATAAAAGAAATTATGAAAATAAAGAAGGGAAAGGAATCAAAAACATTAGAAAATAATGAAATAAGGAAAGGAAAATAAAAGAGAAAGGAAAAAGAATAATACAATCATGGATAATAAACCAAAATCATAAAACAAGTACTAAACCAAAAAGGATAAAATAAAATATAATTAAAATAAAATAATAAATAATAAAATTATTAAATAAATAAAACAATAAAATATAATCAAATATTAAAAATAATAAAATTAATGAATAAAATTATAATAAAGTAAAATGCAACCCAGCATTAACATTAAAACCAAAACAAATAAATGAAAGAAAATATAAATTAAATTAATTCATAAAATTAAATAAGAAATAAAATAAAATAAAATAAATAACAATCATGACAATGTTTTAGAAATGATAAGTTTGTTGATTTATTCTTGATTTTGATTTCAGTGTTTTTGAGTAAATAATTTCATTCCATATCGCTTTCGAAAAGGGTAATTATTACTGTTGTTTGGAGATTTCTGTGGTACAGTTGTCATTTTGAGGTAGACGTTTGGAGTCACAAACATGACTCATCATCAAAACATATTTATCAAAAGAAGTAGAAGATGGATAAATAAATAAAAAAGAAAAAGAAAAAAGCAAAAAAAAAGAGAGAAAAAATAATAGAAATGTAGGGAGATAGGAAAAAGAAAGCATAAAATAAAAGAAAATAAATTATGAGAATAAAAAGGGAAAGGAACCAAAAAAATAAAAAAAAAATGAAATAAGGAAAGGGAAAAAAATAATACAATGATAAATAATAAAACCAAATCATATAACAAGTATTAAACTAAAAATGATAAAAATAAAATAAAAAATTAATATAAACAAATAAAATAAAATATAAATCACATAATAAATAATAAAAAAAATAATAATAATAAAAACAAAAAAGAAATTAGCAAAAATTATAATAAAGTAAATTATAACCAAACAATAAAAACATTAAACCAAAACAAATTGATTAATTAAAATAAAATAAAGTAAAGTAAGTAAAAATCATAAAATAAAAAGTAAAAATAAAAAGTAAAATAAGAAATAAAATAAAATAAAATAAACTAACATAAAATAAATCTAGCAATAAAATTATTATAAATGAATCTTAAGAAAAGGAACCCAATGAGACACATTAGATAGATTGTTTGCTTAGGATATTGATTCCATTCTCCTCTTCCACAAATGGCTTGGCTAGTAAATGTGACTTGGGTATTCACTATATGTTTAAAACAGTGGTTTGGCTAGCAATTGTTGAAAAATACAACAAGAAAATCTTAATTTAATTTTGTCCTTGAATTAAATTGTAATTCTAATTCTCATAGCAACTTGTAATAGTTAACTAAGTTAATTTGACTTAGTTGACCCAATTAATTCGAGTTGGGAGTCTATCTAGAGTCATGTAGAGTGGTTCCTAAATTTTAGGGGCACCGATTGAGTTCTTTTGAGTTGTAATTATTTAATTCAATTTAACGGAGTTAAATTCAGTTAAACTAGTTCCAACTAATGGAGGAATTAGTGGGAGATCCAGTAGTGGGGTGTAACCAACACTGCTCAACTAGTAAACTGAAGATTCACTCATAATTAACTCATGTGTGTTAGATCAGAGAAAGACCCAGTTGAGATTAGAGTTTAGGGACAATATGCTATCGGTTGTTAAATCATCTAAATTAAATTGCTGGTGCATGCAATCAGAGGAAGGCCTATGATGCAATTAAATATGGGTTAATTCCCTAGGAAACTGCGCAAGGAAATAGGAGCTTCACAAGCAACATATTTGGCTAAGTATTTGCTGGAGCTTGTTTGTGAAGCAGTTAGATAGATTGAGATAGTGCAGATATTGCTCAGGTGTGAGAAAAACATTGTAATTTTATCATATTTTCTGATTAATGCAATATACATATAGCATGTGTTTTTAGTTATGGCTTTCCCTAGAAAATTATTGTGTTATGTGTGATTGAATTCTTTCTCTTTTATGCTTCGTGATTTCATCGATTGTTTATTATCTCTACTGATGAGTAGAGTAGATTCAAGTCATTTGTTTTAGCATATTACAATATGCAGTTTGAATCTACAAAGAATTTGTACATGGTATTAGAGAGGAAATCATTATAGAAGAGGAGAATAGGAGTTTCTCTTTTGCAAGAGAAATCAAATTTTCAATATCATACTTCATAGCCAGTAGGATGTCGTTCTACAGATTGAGACTAGAATATGCCCTTGAGGTTAGTTCGAAATATATTGCTTGGAAGGACACGATGGAGGCAGTGTTGGAAGAAAATGAGCTTAAAGAATTCATAGACAAAGATATCCCTAAGCTAGCTGATACTCAGGATCTGGGAGAGTGGAGAAATTGTGTGGCAAAGGCGAGAAGGATTATCCTAAAAGGAGTTTGACTTTATATTGTCTCGAACCTCCACAGTAAGGAAAATCCATTTTCAATGTGGAAGGCCTTAACATACCTATATCAAAACATTAGTGACCACAGCTAGCACCAAAGGACAAGCTCAAAAAGATCAAGATGGAGAAGGGTGACACAATACTGAAGTACTTGACCAAGTTCACCCAATGTTGGGATAAGCTTGGAAGTGTCGGTTTTATAGTTTCTGAAGTCGATCTGGTGAGCCTAGCACTTCTAGGACTTCCCAGGAGCTGGCATAACTACTAGGACTCAGTTGATGGGAGGGAGAAGCTACCAGAGTGGTAACAATTGTGGTTTGACTTGGTATAAGAAGAGATTCAACGAAACACTAGAGATGGATCCTCATCCAATCATGATGATGAGGAGAATTGTTCCTTAGTTGGGAAGGCAGAGAAAGGGAAGGGAAAGACATCCCATTCCATATTAGATTCCAGTTAGGGTGGCAAGAAGAAGGACATGTCGAAGATTAAATGTTTTCACTATCATGAGTTGGGACACTGTGCCACAAAGTGTCCACATAAGAAGGCCGGTAAGAATCCCTTTGAAGGAGTGGTTGGTGAAGCTCTTGCTTCAAAATTGGAAATAGATTTCACCCTCATCGCTTGCATGGTGACATTGATGATGGGTAGTGTGTGGTACCTAGATAGTGGAGCCTCATTCCTTATGACTAACAACAAAGAGTTCTTTAGTGACTTGAAGGAGAAGGATCTCCAGATGCACATCAAGATGGGAGATGATGGGAGGTATAGCATGATTGACATCAGTACTGTTACCTTTCAGAGGGATTTTGGTTCTCTCTCACATTAAAAGATGTCATGTATGTTTCAGGTTTGAAGAAGAATTTGGTTTTAGTTTCCGTGTTTGAGGACTGTGGCTACAATGTGATATTTAGCAAGGGAAAGGATTTCCTTCATCACATAGCCTCAGGACAGGTGAAGCAGATCGGGGTTTGGGTGAATAACCTCTACAAATTGGATGTAGAAGACTATGTTGCTTTGAGCACTAAAGCAGAGAAGGTGCAAAGCTGAAACATCAGTGAGTTGTGGCATAGAAGATTGGGTCACTTGCACAACGGAGCTTTGAAGATCATGCAACAAATCTATAGAGGACTTCCCAAGGGTACACCAGAGCAGAGAGGCACATGCAAAGGTTGTACATTGGGGAAGTACACCAAAGCTTCCTTTCACGATAAAGACAGTCAAGCGCAAGTGATAATCGATAGAGTTCACTCATATGTCTGTAAACCGTTCTTGACAACATCCACAACCAATAATAGGTATTATTTAATATTTGTTGATGAATTTTCTCGTTAGTGCTAGATTTTCTTCATGTAGAAGAAATATCAGACGTTCGCTAAATTTTGTGAATTTAAAGCACTTGTTGAGAAATATATTAGAAGGAAAGTTAAATTTTTCATAAGCAATAATGGTGGAGAATATGTGTCAAATGAATTCAAGAAATTTTGTGCATTAGAACGCATTCGACAGGAATTAATAGCACCTCATAACCCACAACAAAAGGGGGTGGTTGAAAGGAAGAACAAAAGTATTTTGGGAGCGACATGAGTGATGTTACATGATCAAGGCCTACCGTTTCACTTGTGGGATAAAGAATGCCACACAACGGTTTATTTGCAGAATAAAAACCCTCATTGAATTCTCGGGATGAACACACCAGAAGAATATTTTTTAGGTAAGAAACAAGATGTGGCACACTTAAGGATCTTTGGTTCATCAGTCCATTGTCATGTTATCAAGGATTCACAAAAAAAGCTAGAGTCAACAAGTGAGTTGGGAATATTTGTGGGGTACAGTGATACACCTCACAACTATCAGGTGTACCTTCCATCCAACAGGATGACAATAGTTCGTAGAGATGTGAAGTTTGATGAAGAGAAGTCCATGATATGTTCCTTTCAGAGGGAGCTTCATTTACATGCATACGAGGGGATTTTGACTCCAAAGGAGGAACCTCATGATGATGTGGAGCAACCACATGCAAAGGAGCAGAGAGTGGAATCACCCACTCATGTAGAGACTTCCAGAGATGGAAGGAAACACACCATAGAGGCTGACTGATTGATGCATGATGCTAGAGAGAATGTGGGAGAACACACATCACAACACAGGCAGAGGAGGTCATGATATCGGTACACTAGCTACATGGATTTGATGAGCGAGAATATAGAGGTAGATCTATCCTCATTCATGGAAGAATTGCAACAACTAGTATGGGTTGATGCCATGGTATGACTCCATTATCAGAAACAATGTTTGGGAAGTGGTCCCAAGACCAACAGATAATTTAGTGGTGAATTCTACATGGATTTACAAGGAAAAGAAAGCAGCAGATGGGAGTGTGGAGAAACATAAGGCAAAATTTGTGGACAGAGGGTTCTCTCAAGTGGAGGGAATTGATTATGATGAGATTTTTTCTCCAGTAGCAAGGTACTCATTAATCAGATCTATTCTAGCACTGTTAGCATAGATGGGATGGAAAATACATCAGATGGATGTGAAGAGAACATTCCTCAACGAAATGATTGAGGAAGAGGTGTATATTGAGTAGTTAGAAGGATTTGAGACCTTCAACAGAGAGTCACATGTGTGCAGACTAAAGCGAGCATGGTATGGACTAAAACAAGCACCCTATGTTTGGTACACTAGGATTGATAACTATTTCACCTTGTTAGGCTTCACCAAAAGTGAAGTAGATGCAAACCTTTACCATGTTGTGGTTGAAGGTAAATTGTTGATAATAGAATTATACGTTGATGACTTGATTCTAACAGGTGATGAGAAAATGATAAAATATTGCAAAGAGGATCTTGAAGAGCATTCAGGATGAGGGACCTGGGGCTCATGCATTTCTTTCTTGGTATGGAAATATGGCAAGGAGATGAGGAATTGTTTTTCTCTCAGGGAGTATGCCCACGAGATACTAAAGAAGTTCCACATGGAGATCATCAACCCCATGGAGATCCCTCTAGCAGGTAACTGGAGGAAGGAGGATGCTACTTCATGTGAAGTAGTGGAGGCTACTCTTTATAGATAACTTATGGGTTCACTTATATATTTGGTGAACACATGACCAGACATGTGTTTTACAGTTAACCAACTCAGTCAATCCATGGTTGATCCAACCAAAATTTATTGGAAGGAAACTAAACATGTGTTGAGATACCTCAGAGGCACCACTCAGTTTGGTATTTGGTACAAACAGATAGAGAGAGTGAAGCTTCAAGGCTTCACAGATGCAGATTAGATAGGGTGTCCATCTGACAGGAAGAGCACATCAGGGGGAATCTTCAGTATTGGGTTAGTAGCAGTTTCTTGCTACAACAAGAAGTAGAGACTAGTTGCACTCAATTCAACAGAAGTAGAGTACATGGCAACTAGTCAAGAAGCGTGTGAGGCTATCTGGATGAGGTAGATCCTTGTTGGATTATTTGGTTAGAAGATGGGTCCTACAATGATTTACTATGGCAATCAGAGTTGTATCAAACTCTCTGAGAATCCATTTTTTCATGATCAGTCCAAGCATATCGACATCCGGTATCACCATCTACGAGATTGTGTGTAGAGGAGAATCGTGTTGCTGGAGTACATTCCTACAAAGGAGTAGGATGAAAATATTTTGACAAAGGAATTTTCAAGAGGAAAATTCAAGTTTCAAAGAGGAAAGATCGGGGTAGAAAATAATCCCTTTCTTGTTGAGAGGGAGTATTGAAAAATGCAACAAGAAAATCCTAATTTAATTTTTTTCCTTGAATTAAATTGTAATTCTAATTCTCATAGAAAATTGTAATAGTTAACTAAGTTAATTTGATGTAGTTGACTCAGTTAATTCGAGTTGGGAGTCTATCTAGAGTCACGTAAAGTGGTTCCTAAATTTTAGGGGCCCAGGTTGAGTTCTTTTGAGTTGTAATTATTTAATTCAGTTTAACTGAGTTAAATGCAGTTAAACTAGTTCCAACTGATGGAGGAATTAGTGGGAGATCCAATAGTGGGGTGTAACCTACAATAGTGGTGTGTAACTAGCCCTGCTGAACTAGTAAAATGAAGATTCACTCATAATTAACTCATGCATGTTAGATCAGAGAAAGACCCAGTTGAAATTAGAGTTTAGGGACAGTGTACTATCAATTGTAAAATCATCTAAATTAAACTGATGGTGCATGCAATCAAGGGAAGGCTTATGATGGATTGCAAAGTTCATTATTGAGGAATTTCCCAATTAAATATGGGCTAATTCCCTAGGAAACTACGTAAGGAAATAGGAGCTTGGCAGGCAACATATTTGGCTAAGTATTGTGGATCTTGTTTGTGAAGTAGTGAGATATATTGAGATAGTGTAGAGATTGCTTGGGCTTGAGCAAAGCCTTGTAATATTCTCATATTTTTTTATTAATGCAATATACAGATAATAGGGGTTTTTAGCTATGGCTTTCCCCAGAAAATTATTGTGTTATGTGTGATTGAATTCTTTCTCTTTTATGCTTCGTGATTTCATCAATCATTTATTATTTTTACTAATGAGTAGAGTAGAGTAGATTCAATTTAATTATTTTAGCATATTACAATCTGCAGTTTGAATCTACAAGGAATTTCTACAACAATTTTTCAACCAGTAGCTTAGGAAATTTTGTCCTGCTAAGTGGACCCTTAGGAAGGAGTATTTTTTCCCCCAGAATTAGTGAACTAAGTTTCTAGAGATTTGGCCTAGCAGATAAAAATGTGTTTAGTCTTTATAATTCCCCCTTTCCACATTGGATCAACTTCAATTCCTCGATATTTGGATATGTATCACAGTTGATAGTTCATCCTGACATTAAGTGATAATCGATCCAGTGAATGATCATGAGTTTTGATCTTACATAATTTTTGAGCTTGGCCTCAACAAAACAATAAATCCAGTTCATATATATTAAGATAAATTTCATATTTATGACATTGCGTTTTTAGCCCCACGATGTGAAGTATTTTGTCCATGTCAATTAAAGGGTTTGGCCCACTCTACTTCACTCAACTCATCCCCTGCTGCTATGATTCAACTTTATTACTAGGAAAAATGAATCCTTCGAATTAATCACTTTAGTTTAAGATTAGCTCCCTTTTGAGTCCCAATTCGGCCTTAAAGATACAACATTTTAGATAGAAATAACAACCTCCAGGAATACAAAGTGAATGATAAAGTCATCTCTAGAATGCCAAAAAATAAACCTTCCCTGAGAATAATCTCAATTTTTAGGAGTGATGAACTCAAGCCTATCGTGACTTTGCAAAAATGTGTCAAGAAAGTTTATTGAGTTATTAATGTTAGCTGCAAAGATCGACCGAAGCTCATGTTTGAAACTATATGAAATTTTACCTATATGTAATATGTAGTGATTCATGGCACCGTTGTTGTCGAAGGACCTAATGCTTATCAGGTGTATTACATCAGACATATAGATGGTTTCCTAATGAACTCAGAAGTAGAACAATGGATAGTAATATATTATTATCGGCTTGAAACTAAACCCCTTGAAATATTCAATTCAATCTTTGGTTTCAGTAATCTCAACCCCTTCAAAACCATTGAATTCAATCTTGGCTAATTTAATTAACTTGGGCTCAAGAAAATGGGAATTTGTTCTTTTGGACTAGATTTCGTGGCCAATTAATTAACCTGTGATACAAGAGTTGGCTAGGGAGTGTCTTTCAACTCTGAAACCAAAAAATATATAGCTGGGGCATGTATCTCAATATTTAAGCTAGTGAATATTATGGTTTCCCCTTTACTTGACAACTCCTAGAGCCCCTTTTCAAGTTTTCCTCAATAATTTTTCTCATGTGTTCCTGAAATATCCTTCCCCTATTAATAATTTCCTCCTCTAAATACCATGGGTCACTTAATTTCCCCGAAAGTGACTTTTTATCCCATTTATTTAATTATTATCTATTTTATCATGGTGGCACTTTTATTTTTTCCTTTCAATAGCCTATTGGACCTAGATAGGCTAAGACTCAACCTCCCTTGGTTCTAAGAGTCAGAAAGGAACATTACAGTTTCCCATTCCCAAATTTTGCTTGTCCTCAAGAAAACTCCATCTAGTACCAAAACCTCAAACAATCCAACTAAAGACTTTCGTAATAGTTTGTTGCATCATCTCAAGGTTTCCCCATTCAATAGTGTTGTTATCTGTCATCATGCCACAACAAAACGCCTATCAGACAACTCCCATAAGAACTCATGGTAAGGTTGAAGAGTTTAACTCTTCATTATGACCCATCTGCATCATGATTTTTATATATTTTAGTTGGATATCCTATTGCTATTTAACTACTCTTAACTACAGATTGCCTTCAAGTTTAGTCTTGCACCTCCATCCCGAGTGTTCTTGATTAGTTGCTACAGGTCTCTCAACATGATTAGGCATTGTTTGATTCATAAATCCTGGCCTTGGCTGTGGATTTCCCCATTCATCTTAATTAGACTAGGGGCTAATATATCGAGTCCCTTATGATGAATCCATGTGCTTCTGCCCACTTTTACCCACCATTTGTTTGAGTATAGTAATATTTGGAGGGTCCTAAGTCATGCCTCTCAAGACTACCCTTTGACCTCCTTTCATTTTGAGTCCCATTTCTATGATCTAATAGTTTTTCCAATGCTTCCCTATGGTGATAAGACATTGTATGCCCAATATTGTGTTATAATTTGACAACTTCACCACTTAGAAATCATCAACTATATTGTAGTTTCCCATCTTTAACTCTGACTTTGGGATTATCTAATTGCATACCATGATGAAATCATCGAACATCTCCACATTAAAGTCTCCAAAATCCTTCATTTGGATGCATCTTTTTGCTATGAATGTTTAGTCAATAAAACTGTGGGTTGACCCACCATCGATTGGGACTATGACATGATGCCCCTGTATGGAACCTTTGGCTATGAAGGTGTTGTAGCTAGGGGTTCCTAAAAGTGTGGCTATGGTTCCATTTACTACTTTTTCCCTTGGCTACTCCTCTGAACTAGAATTTCCATCACTCTACACTAGTCATGTTTCCTCTTCTCCCTCACCTTTGGAGAACCCCTCAATGTGGTGCATTTTTCCCTTTCCCTTGCATCTATTTCCTAGCTCCCAAGACTCCATTGTTGGAAGGAAAATTTCCCTAAGGAAGGGGTTGAAAGCCTCAACAAAGCAGGATTAGGTAATCAACAAAGATAACTTAGAAAAGCATGTAAAACATACGAATTATCGAATTAGGATTTGGAGACATACCTGGAGGTCCTACGTTTGAAGATGTTCCTGCAGGGTCCAAACCCTCTACTTCCTCCAAGATGTGCAGACATGCAAATCAATCACATAAGCATATACATAATATATAATTCAATGTGCATACATAATAATATGTTAGATCATCATATATAAACATATAAACTATCATTCATAAGATGACAACATATACTGGGAACAAGACATGAGCTCCTTTATTGATTAACAATAGTAAATACATGAAAGATACAACCTTATCCAAGCCAAAGGCACTAACAAAGCCTTTGTTGGCTTGCTGGGGCCTGACCCGGGTTTGGAGATGATTTAGCCAAACAAATCCCAGTACTACTAGCCCTTTCGGCAACATTCCGCAAAGCGTGGACCGAGGTCTCACCCGAAGTAGTATGGGAGGGTGTCAGAACCAAGTTTTTGCACCCTGGGGATGTCTGATGGGTTCCAAGTGGTTCGCGATTTGACCCTGGGTGCATGTTGCTACATGCACTTATCAATACTTCGCAGCCACTGATGTTGCCTTCGTGCAGTCCTACTTGGGGGCCGAATAGTGTTATTACCCAAATCCTTACTAGTAACCTGATATTAGTTGATTAACATAGCTTATCTGTATGCTTTCATTTATACTTACAAATATTTACCATTCATACAACAATGCACAATATATAAACAAAATAATTGCAATTGATATCGAACATGTAACAACATAAGAACAGATACACAAAATTTAGATAAACTTCTCTTTATTATTATTCTTCCTTGGTTACAGATTCGACTCCGCCCTATACACTCAGCTGTGGACTCTAATAGGCCTCTACGCACTTAGCTGCAAAGCCTCTTCCTACTACTACGACCCAAGATACTAGACTCTTGCTCTATGCTTGCTATCCTTTTGACTCCATCTGTTGGTTACCTAACTCCTTTACAACTTAGAGCCTCACTATATTTATACAATCCCATGGTCCACAGACCATGGGTAGGCTGACACTACATCCAACACTTAGGGCGGATTTCCTTATGACTCTAACATACAATTTACGCTCCGCGCCCGTAATTCACGAAGTTTTTACAATAATATTACTCAAATCTTGGGCTTTGAGCCCCAAACCATGTTGTGGGGGGGTTCCATGCCCAAAAGGCCCCCAACACAAACGTCGTGACTCTCCCTTGAGTCACTCTGTCGGTGCGGCAATCTTGGCGTGGAGTCCCTCTAGCTGGTCCCGAATGGTCTTGATTTCTATAGCGCATTGAGCTGTTGCTTGTTGTACCTGTTGCATTCTCTCTTCTAAGCCCTTTGTTTTTGGTGTGTTGCACTACATCTGTGCATGCATCCCCTGAATCTGCTCGAGCTTTCCTTCAATGTCTACTGTGATTGTGAAGGTTTCGTCAATCCATGGCTGGATGCGCGCTTTGAGAACTGCTTCCTTATGGCGCGCTGCGTCCACCTTCTCCTTTAGTGCCTTGGCTTGTTGCATTCTTGCAAGCAGCTGAGTAAGGACTATTGTTGGCATAGTCCCCCTGATGTTGTCGTACTATTGCTAGAGTTCGCATGGCTCTGTCTCCAGCTGCTAGATGTTGGGGTCCTCTTGTAACATCGTGAGGACCTCAAGCACCTATTCCAACATGTTGGTACAGTTGTGCACTACACCTCCAATCTCTTCCAACCCTGCTGTAATAACACTGGCGCACTATTCTTTGATTTCCAGGGGAGTGGAAGGCTGCACCTTCAACCGTAGCTTGATGATCTAGAGATTCAACTCTAGCTACACCCTTGTTGTCTCTTCTCTCGCATCTCGGACTCCACTGGCCAAACTGTGGATCCATACTTCCACAGGTAGATTTGTTGCGATAGCCAGCTCTAGGATGCGTCGGCAAGCATCATCTACCATCTACACCAACCTTTGGTTTTGCGACACCAACTCGTTGCGTTGTAAGCTGAGTCGCTCCATATTGATCTTTTATTCACTGAGAACTTGGATCACATGGTTCTCCCTAGCGCGCAACACTCCTGTTATTCCATCTTGTAGCTGATAGAGTGTTTCCCGGGGAAGGGAAGCTAGATTAAGGCCAAGGACTTTCATCATGCTAACCATCATTCGATCCATCACATCTGATGATATTAATGCTCCCTCTGACAACACTATTGTGTTAGCCATCCTTGCATGCAACATCTGCTCTATTGCTGAAGTACCTGCTGCAATGTGGGTAGAGAGGGTACCTTCCTGAGGGGTCTGCACTTGTAACTTCTGCAGCTGCACCCTGAGGGCCCCCAATACATTCTGGTGCTCCGTCATAAACTTTTGGAGTGCTTCGTTGGTGACATCACGAACTGTCTCACCGATGTCATGGAGATGACCTTCAGTTAAGGTGATCGGGTCAATGGCTAGCTTCGAGGCCTTGACCTTCTTCCTTGGACTCGACCTCTCTATGATGTGTGGCCATTTGAGTTGTGTGGACACGGTCCTTGGGTCTATGCTCCCTTCTTCTATTTTTGTGTCCTCTGCCTCCTACCCTGAGGACGTTTCTTGGTCCTCCTCTGCCTGTACCGTTGTGGCCTCTGCTGTCTACACTGCTGATGTTGCTTCTGTGGCCTTCTTCTGCTCCATGACTTCCTGTGCTGCTTTGCGGGCTGCTCTTACCTTAACTACCACTTTTTCATTCTGCCTTCTCATGGCCAGTTAGGTGACGCACAGCTTGGCATCATCCTTCTTTTTCTGTGCTGCTGCTTTTTCCAGTTCTACCAAATTTGGGGTGCGCCACTTGGCAGGCCATGTCTCCAATATGATAAAGATCGTGTCGTCAGTGGCTACGAATGGTAGCTTCATCCACTACTTCAATGGATCCTTCTGCACCCTGATGTATATGTTGTGCATATCCACCTTGAAGTCTGCAAAATTTTGCAGACTATTGTGCTACGTAGGTGACAGGCACGGCCTCTTGTTGATCCACATTTGAATGCTCACCTCCATGAGCACCCAAATTTTTTTTATATCGCGAATCCGTTTCACGTCTTTAGTGGCCTAGAGCGAAGTGTACTTCGTGGCCTCTGGTATGTCTCGATCAATGTTTGGGAACTGACTATCCTCCGGCAGCTGTCCCTCGACTAGCAAGATGGATAAGAGCAAACACGTGTAGTGGAAGGTCTTACCCTGCTCCTGGGCTTTGTGACAATTTAACATAAACTCCTCGCAGAGGAACTCAACCCAGTTGAATTGGACCCCTTCTTTATATTGTTCGGCCAATGCGACCACTGGCACTGGTACCTCATCATCGTTGCATTTTGTCATCACTTTACCGACCAGGAGTTGGGTGGCTACGTGCACCCCCTTTTCCTTGATGCTAGAGATGACATAGCCCCTCTTCTTTTTCTCCAGCTTATACTTTTCCTTCATGGCCTCTGCGAGAGCCAGATCACTACTTTTCTTGGCTATCGTTACGGTGTCCTTTCCCTTACAAGGAAGCCGAGAAATTCGTTGGATGAGGTTTTCCATGATGGGAATAGGCTCCTCCAGCCATAGATACCCATCATGCACCAGGTAGAGCAGCTGCTCGATGACGAAAATGGTGATGGGTGCACGGTGGAAATGTGGAATCGATAACTAGTGCAACAACCCGGCCTTTTCCACACCACACAACCATTTTCGCGGCTCTAACGCTATCACTGCCCCCTCCGTATTCTGCTTCATTAGGTTGGCTGTCTCTAAGTGCGGGAAATTCTTTCTATCCACGAGGTCCCAGTATTCAAATTTCATGGTGGGCACGTGGCCTAGGTGTGAGCCCTCAAATACAATTCCATCGGGGAGGAGCGGGGTCTAGAGTGAACTCTTTGCTGCATCTAGATCCTTTGGTACTTTGGATTTCCCTTTCCGCAGAGGGACATATGCAGGTATCTTTTCTACAGAGCACAACGGTTGGATGTCCTCCTCCACGTCTTCTTATTCTTCTTCTGCGGCGACAATTAGGGCCTCCAAATCTTCCTCCACCTCATCTTTTTCAATCATGACTACCTTCCCTTTTTCTTCCATTGATAACTTGCTATGCCGCACATTCCTTGGGGACATGCATACTGGTCCCATTGCCTGCTTATCCTTCTTCAGCGTCGGTGTCCGTGGTGATTTGGGGATTTTTGTCACAACATTAGCGCCTTCGGCAACATCCTGTACCATGGGGGTCTGCGCGGCCTCACCGGTGGTTCCTTCCTTAATTCCCAACCCATCCTTAGTGGTCGTCATCATCTCTACACAATATTTTGTCTCTCGCGAACTCAAGGGCTCTATTATTGCTTGACTCTCAATACTTTGTGCGCTGCTCAACCGCTCAATGCTCCAATGACCAAGTGTTGTCCATTGGCTAGCCCTTTGAGTTTTATAGTGCCTTTTAAATTCAAATTCAATCGTTCCGCCCCATTTTTGGCCATCAATGCTTCCTTAGCAGCAGATTTTCCCAAATCTTTCCCATAACTTTTGCCTTAAATGCCCACAACTTGCTCCACTTTGCCTCAAGTGGGACATCTCGTCATGAACAGTGACACCAATGGTCACTTACCAGCTGGCTTGCATGGCAATGTAGCCCTCCATGCGCAGTCGCGAACCCTGTGACGTCCTGCTCCTGTGCGCATCTCTTATATCGCGTAGCCCCCAAGGATAATATTTTATAGTCACCTGCTCCCTTTCAACTGCCTAGAGCACTAAGACTATCCTTCCTATGGCTAGTTAGGTGGGCGCATCACCAGTGCGGGGCTTCAGCTCATTCCCCACCATGGTTCTCGAAGAATCCCCACCTTCCCTTATAGTGATTGGCATCACACACTCTACGATTTTCACTGCGTTGCCCTGGTCACTACATTTGGCGAGACGCGGTCTTAGCCATGGCAGCAAACTAACCAATTCATGATGGTAGATTTCCAATTTGTCAGTGTTATCGTATGTACCTTTCCTTGCCATCCTCAGTTTCTTGATGACAAATGCTTCCTTTATTTCGTTTTCCAGCTTCTTGACCTCTGCGTCCATTAAACCACTTTTCTCCCTTAGCTGTACTCACTCTTTTTCAAGTTCGTGAAGTCTAAATTTTCCACGCCAGATTTCTTCCTCAAGTTTTATATGTTTTGTTTCACGCACCTGCGTGATTTCTTTGTTCCGGTCAGCATAAACCATTGTATCTACGGGTGCTGTTATGCGCGGACTCATCTTTGCATGCTCCATAAGGACTATAGTCCCTGATTCATACTCAGCTTCGGAAGCGCTTGTGCAGTCAGAGTTTTGCACATGGCCCTATAAGCCCATACAACTGTTGGTACACATAGGTCCCAGTCGGTGCGTCTCACACAGTGGACCCTGTTCAGCACTTCACACACCTTGTTAAAGGCTTCCCCATGTATGATTTTTGGCGCACTAGGTTTTATCATGCTTCGTCATTCATGCACTTGTCTTGCCTGATTTTGCTTATTGGACCTGTTTCCTATCATGATAGCGATGTGCATTTGTGCAGGCTACGTACCATACGCCTGTACCCATCTGGAAAGGTGGGCGTGCAAGCTATTTCATCCCTCATAACCAGCTCTCATCTATAGCTGAGGTTTTCCAAATCTTATAAGCATCCCCCTTCTACATTCATGCTGGCTCTCAATACTTCTGTGATGCGTACCCCACCACCTTGTGGGCGTCGCGCATAGTGCCCATTTTAGAGCATCGAACCACTATTGTTCTGGCACTACGCTTTCAAATTTGTTCAGTAATTCATCCACCTCTGTCAACCTGTCATACATAGGCATATTTCTTGACTTTGTTGTTACGCAGTGCAATGATCTTACCATCATGTTGCAATGGAGCATGGTTACCTCATGTAACTGATTCTGCCATCATTCTGTTTCCTCATCCGAATCTGATGTGTAGGAGCTTTCGCGCTCCCACAAAATCCAGCCATCTGCTGTAGGATTCACCCAGTCCTGTTCCCAGGCAGTTATCTTGTAGATACAGTCTAGCTCGTCATCGCTCTCATTGTCGCGCACTGGCTCTGTGTAGCGCGCTCCTTCTGTAGGGTCTAAAGGTACCACTATGTGTAGTGACTTTTTCTCAAAAATCATTTTTCACTTCCTTAGATTTATTACTCTGTTCATAGTAGTGGCCCAATCTATTCCTAGTAGCGTGGGATAGGGGTTGTTGTGATCGACAATTTATATCACCTCGAAATCTACAAGGGCACTCACACCTTCGATGTGTACTATTATCCCCTGCAATCTTCCCATCGGTAGGATGTTCTGCTGGTTCGCCATCTGTAATTGAATAGGGGAACATTCCAATGTGGGCCTACCCATGTGCTCCCATGTCTGCTTTGGCAGCACATTCACGTCCGATCCTAGATCTAGGATTACTTGATCCATTTCATACTGCCTTATTTACGCAGTCAATCTCATTTCCCTTCCCATTCTCGATGTACGTTTCCCAAGCTTTCAGACTAAGCGAGGTTCTCCTAACCTAGCGCACCTAGTGATAAGTTCCTACAGCCTTTTCATAGCCTTGTTGTCACGTAGTAGTTTCATAGATGTCTCTAGAAAGGTAGTGATCATTGAAGGATCCATCTCAGGCTCTAGTTGATCCTTACTACCTAAAGTGGAGGCCTTCATGAAGCTCTTCTTAGCTTCCATGAATGTCTCCTTCACATGCTCCAGATCGAATTTAGGTTCCTTTGTAGGAGCCTTGCGAACCCATGTACTTTCTTTAGGCTACTTACCTTTTTCCTCTCTTGTTGTGATACCACTTCTGAGTACTATGTTTACATTTGAGTCCTCTTCGCGCGGCTCAGACCTCATCATTTGCAAATTCTAAGTTGGGGGAGGCTGGAGTACCCTTTTCTCACATAGCCTCACTATTAGTGTAGGGCAATGCTCTACCTCATGATCAAACTAAGTATAGTATAAACATGATGTTCTTTTCAGATTCGTACAATCGCGGGCATAGTGCCCTGGCCCTCCGCAATTGTAACAAATTAGTTGTCCATGACCCCTTGCTGGTCCTGTTCCACCTCGACCTCGTCTGCGCCCTTGAAATTGAGCACGCGTCATTCCTACATTTGGGTCGAGGGCTCATGTTTCGGTCTACATTATGTAGGCAGGAGTCTGATCCATCATTAGTTCATAGCTTTTGCAGGTGCACTCATCATGGCCTACCGATCTATAGAAATTACAAAACAATTGCTGGGACGTCTGCGTATACTTCTGCAATAGATGACAATTATCCGTAGTGTGTTTTCCTCCTATCTGACAAATCACACACCATAATGCAGGTGCCATGCTCTGTCCTACTTGTGCCTCAGGTCATAATGGCGTTGGTCCTCCCTTGGCCAAGTAATTTGCGAAAACTAGACCATGGTCCTTGTCATGCCCCTAGCCTTTGTACTTTATGCACCATACCTCCTCGCGCGCCTCTGGCTGAGTTGTCCTGTCCTGTTTCAAACTTTGCATTTCTAGACACAAATTTTGTAGTTGCGCATGGATTTGTTGGACTCCCAGGCCACGATCTTGTATTTGGGTCTCGTGTAGTCTCATTTCCATCTCCAAAGCTTTGGCCTAGGTGGATAACTTCTGCTGCGACAACGTCATCCTTAGATGTGGTGTTAGTGATGCTACAAACCATGCACGGTGCTACCCATCTGTCAAGGTCATGTTGACTTCACGAGTCATACTGTTTAGTCTTTGATCCAGATCCCATCGGGTCTCACCTGGAAGCATCGCGATCTCCTTAAACCCAATAATTGATTGTTTCTTTGACTTTGGCCTACTAAATACCCTGTTCAACACGGCCTGGATATCTGCGATCCATGCATTCATATGGTCATTAGAATGCTTAATGTACCATGTCAATGCACAATCCTGCAACGCGCTCACCAAGGTTTCCTTTGTTATATTGTCATCATGACTCCTTGTGCTTCCCATATGGCCCTTACCACGAACCAAAATTGGTCCGGATCTTCGTTCCCTACTCCCTTGAATACCAACAATTTTATCGCGCTCACCATATTGAACTGTGGTTGTGGCGGAGGTGGTGTGGGTGGAGATGGAGTTGAAGATGGTGACACTAGTGGCAGTGTAGGTAGAGGTGGTAGGTGCGGAATCCGTTGCCTTATCAGACTGACTGTGCTTCTTGGAGAAACTTTCGCGAGCTCTTCCTCGCTTTCCCTCTGAGGTGAAATCAAGGGGATATTATCTATTTCTGTGCTACCTTCGTTTCTAGAGATCCTCCCACTTCGCGTAGCCCCAAACATCAATTTATTCGCATAACCCGCTTTTCACACAATAACATCTTAATCCAAGTGTTCAGAGATTTAATGTACTTTCCTCGCAGTCCTTTGAGGAAGCGTCGTTCCGCCTCACCGTAGTTGACTGTTGTATCTACTATGAACTTGGTGATAAACCCCCCTATAATTTGATCGAGCGAATGGTCCACAACACGCGTGATCTTATCTTTTGATGCTTCTAGTCTACGCACTAATTCCGGAGTCCACACAATTGGTTTGTTGAGCCTACACCTTCCTCGACTGTCTTCTAGCTTCGCGATCCACTCATACAACTCAGAGGGAAAGGATGCAAAGAAAATTTTGTGGATTTCTATATATAAGTAGCGTTCCAACCACTGTACCTTTGATACTCGCGGATTCTTGTTTTCCTGTGCCGCGAACTCGTGAATCTTTTTATCTAACCACCCTTCAATTTCTTTCTTCATTGGATTCCAGTGACACGACATCAAACATCCCTTATACAGATCTTGGTCCTGGCAATGGAACCATTTGTTGGCTTGTTGGGGCCTGACCCAGGTTCAGAGATGATTTAGCCAGACAAATCCCGGTACTACTGGCCCTTTCGGCAACAGTATGCGGAGCGCACACTGAGCTATCACTTGAAGTAGTATGGGAGGGTGCTAGAACCAGGTTTCTGCACCCTAGGGATGTTTGATGGTTTCTAAGTGGTCCACGGTTTGACCTTGCGTGCACATCTCTACGCGCACTTATCAATACTTCGCAGCCGGTGATGATGTGTTCGCACAGCCCTACTCGAGGGTCGAATAGTGTTATTACCCAAATCCTTACTAGTAACTTGATATTAGTTGATTACCTTAGCTTATCTGTATGCTTTCATTTGTACTTATCAATATTCACCATTCATACAACAACACGTAGTAAATAAATAATATAATTGCAATTGTTATCAAACATGTAATAACATAAGAATCGATACATAGAATCTAGATATTCTTCTCTTTATTATTCTTCTTCCTTGGTTACAGACTCGACTCTGCCCTGCGCACTCAGTTGCAGGGGTCTACGCACTCAGCTGCGAACTCTAATAGGCCTCTGTGCACTCAGCTGCGGACTCTATTAGGCCTCTGCACACTCAGCTGCAGAGCCTCTTCCTATTACTACAACCCAAGATACTAGACTCTTGCTCTAAGCTTGCTATCCTTTTGAATCCATCCGTTGGTTACCTAACTCCTTTACAACTTAGAGCCTCTCTATATTTATACAATCCAATGGTCCACGGACCATGGGTAGGCCAACACTACATTCAAAACTTACGGCAGACAACCCTATGACTCTAACATACAATTCACGCTTCGCACCCACAATTCACAGAGTTTTTACAATAATATCACTCAAAACTTGGGCTTTGAGCCCCAAACCATGCTGTGGGGGGGTTCCATGCCCAACAGCCTTCCTCCGAATCCATCCAACTTGAGCCAAAAAGACAGCCTCTCTAATAAGTGGAAGTAGATGCTAGATAAGGATGTTGAGCATCTATGCAAAGGAACCAGGGTTTCCTAGAGACTTGGAGTGCAGGAGGCACGAGAAAATCATAATTGATCTAGGAGAAATCAGGTATAATATAGATATTCTTCTTTCTGTATCCACTAGGCCTACCCAAGGGGTGTATATATACCACCTCAAAATGGTTATTTAAATTAGGCCACAAGCTTTGAGTTGGGATCTCGGTAAAACCTATAAACCTCGCCCGAAAAATAACATTTTATTTTATTTTTCCATATTTTAAAAGGTGGACCCATGTATAGTATTATGGGACCTTCGTATGTATGTGATTTAGTATGGGTAGAGTATATAGATATTCTTCTTTCTGTATCCATTAGGCCTACCCAAGGGATGTATATATACCACCTCAAGATGGTTATTTAAATTAGCCCACGAGCTCCTCTAGGTGGGATCTCGGTAAAACCTGTAAACCTCGCCCGAAAAATAACATTTTATTTTATTTTTCCATATTTTAAAAGGTAGACCCATGTATAGTATTATGGGACCTCCGTATGTATGTGATTTAGTATGGGTAGAGTTGTGTATGGAATTTGAGATACTGTTTTTTAGTATAAATTCAAGTCTGCATAGGGAAAGGGACTGCCTAAGGACATAAAAGAGCATCAGGTCTACAGGAGTGTTGAATGATGCTATAACACCCTTGCAACTATAATATAGTTTCTTCCTTCATAACTCATCTTGAGTTACAAGGCCCAACATTATTATTCTCATGTCCTCCTCTCGAAGAGGTAGCTTATCTGTACCCTATTGAATAGGTGGTGGTTTTTGAGATGTTTTATTTTTAGGCATTGCATCCTCCATATCTTTCATATTAGAAATGACATCCTGCTGTGTACTAGACTTAAAGGCCTTGACTCAGCCACACAATGGTTCAACTAACCCCTCCGTGAACAACATCACCAACCATTCTTGAGATATATTTGTAACCATCACGACTAATATATGGAATTTTCAAATAAATCTATCCATTCCTTGCCTATGTTAGTTGTGTAGGGTCCCTAAACTATAGCTTTAGGTCCTTCTTATAAATCCTATGGATTAGTCTTTCTATAAACTATAGATAGGAGTTGATACTGGGATGCCTAAGTGTGGTTAACCCATGGTACCACCACTTGTGAGATTCACCTTCCAGATGCAGAGTGGTATACTAGATTTCCTTTGATTCCCTCATGGGATTGAGCTGAAAATATGTGTTGAGATTTTGCACCCAAAATCTAGTTGAACCTTCTAAAGTTTCATTGAAAGTGGCTATATTTATTTTCCTAGCCTTCTTGGGATATCATCATTGATCTGCCATTTGTTAGAGTCCCTCAACCCGACTTTGTGCTTTATGGCACAATATTCTTGGAGTGAAATTTGGGACTGAAATTCTAATCCCATTACCTGGTACTCTCTTAGGTAATCCAAAACAAATTCACCCTATCTTTATTGGTTATCTTATTTCTCTTCTAAAAAATTGGGTAGAAGTGGTATTGATGAAGATCGTTTTACCGATGGGGGAACCAAATTAGTGGTGTTAGTAGCCTCCCCATTGCAGTTGTCATCTCCTATAAATTGTGATTTCTATGTGATCCTTCTACCCCTCGATTGGATTCATTATCATAGAGACTGACCATGGTATGTGAAACTTATTTTAGAGCTGAATCTACCTAAGGTTGATCCATTGTTACCATTTGGTCCATTTCATGCTATCCACGCTCTAATTCTTGGAGTACCTCTTGTTTCCCTCTAGCCAGGTCATTTAGGTTGTTTTTGAAGCTTTCACACGATTAATATTCATGATCCCCCATCTGGTATTTTTCTTCATATTTCTTGTTCTTCTTCTTCCTGAAGGTTATGTTTCCTTGATCTTCTGAGAACAACAACTGTAATCCATATCAATTTGGAAGGAAGACCATTTCTAATACCACTATAATGTCCCTTGATTAATTTGAAAGAATTGAGGTTTTTTACTTTAGGAAAATATAAACAATGAGAATTCTAAATTGATAAATCCATACACAACATTCATGATTGGGAAAAACATTAGAAATATGTAAACACCTGAAGAATAAATTACAATCCAAACTTTATTGCCAGAAATATCATGATGAAATTTTACAATTTAAATTGTTTTAGATGGAACCTGATGACACACTTCAGGTAGAGTTCTTGCTTATATTGTTGAATCCATTTTCCTCTTCCACAAATGGCTTGGACAGGAAACACAACTTGGGTCTGCACTGTACATTTAGGAGATAAACTCATCCAACAATTTTGTCCATCAATGGATCATGAAATTTCAGCCTAATAAGTAAACCCTGAATTAGGAAGGAGCATTTTTCACTTGGAATTAATGAGTAAAGATTCTGAGAGATTTGGCCTAACCAATATCAACATGTTTGGTCTTTGGAATTTCTCTTTTCCACCTTGGATCAAATTTAAATCCTTAATTCATGGATCTATATCACAATTGATATTTTGGACCAAAGTTAAGTGACAATCAACTTGGTGAATGCCCATGAGTTTTGATCTTATAGATTTTCAGGCTTGGCCTCGACAACAGAATAAAACTCATCCCCATATTCTAGGACAAATTTGATCTTTATGATAATGTGATCTCGACCCTACAATGTGAAGGTCTGGTCCATGTCAATTAATGGGTTTAACCCACTCCACATCATTGATCTCTCCCCCTTCTGTTGTGATTAAAATTGCTGATAAAGTATAATGAATCCTATGAATCAATTTGTTCAGTTTAATATCGACTCCCTTGCAAGTCCCAATTCAAATTTAGAGAGGCAACATGTTGTATATAAATATCGACCTCCACGAATACAAAGTGACTAATGAACTTAGCTATGGACTGCCAACAAATTGATATTCCTTAAGGGTATAATCTCAATTTTCAGGAGTGATCAACTCAACCATATTATGACTTTGCAGAACAATGTTGAGAAAGGTTATTTAGTTATCAATGTCAAATGTACAGGCAAGGAAAATATCTTGTTTGACATTGTATAAAATTTAAACAATATATTATATGTATTTATTCATGGCATCGTTGATGCCAAGGAACTCAATGCTTGTCAGAAATATTGCATCAGTCATATAAATGGTTCCCTGGTGAACTCATAAGCCAAATGATACTGAGTAATCCAATGTTTAGGCTTGAAACTAACTTGGAAATTCAATTTGGCCTCTAGATTCAATAATTGCGAGCGCTTCAAAACTAATGTATTTTATCCTTACTAATTTAATCAACTTGACCTTAGGAAAATAAGAAGTTTTTCTTCTATACCAACTTCCATGGCCATGAGATTAACTTGCAATATAATATTTTTCTACGAAGTGTCTTTCAACTCTAAAACCAATGATCTACAACTAGGGTATGTCTCCCAGTATCAAAGCTAGTGAATATTAGGGGTTTCCCCTTTAGTCTGCAACTCCTAGAGCCCCTTGTCAAGTTTCCCTCAATAATTATACTAATGTCTTCCTTCAATATCCTTCCCCTATTAATAGTAATTTCCTCCTCTGAATATCATGGGTAATAACATAGGTCACTTAATTTCCTCGAAAGCGAATTTTTACCTCCTTTATTTAATTATTATCTATTTTATTATGGTAACCTTTTTTTCCCTTTCAATCGTCTATGGGATATATAACGACTAAGAATCTACCTCCCTTTCTTCTAAGAGTAAAAAAGGGACATTACAGGTTTCCCTTGTGGCAGACTGCAATAGTGCTAAGGTTAAACCTTGAACTCTGATTTTGTAAGGAAGTTATTTTGAGCAAATAAAAGCTTTAATTAACAAAAAAGGTTACCATTTTTTTTAGCATGTAGAAATATTAAAAAATAAATTAGATACAAATTTATTATTGTTTAAATAATCAAAATTTTCTAGGTGTTGTTTCCATTATTTAATTTTCTACTTATAAAGAATTTGTGTGTACATTGATTTACTATAAACATTTAAAACTTATGCTGACTATGATGTCTCCATAGATAATGGGGCTACTGTGGTTGTTACAGGATCATCCACTTCCTTTATTTTTCTGCAAAATACCACTCATTGTTCTTATCAACTATGGAAAATATAAGAAAAAGAGAAGAATGAGACCCTTCCTATCTTAGTAGCTCTATATTTCACATGGCTTGATAGCCATCTATGGTTATGTTGATGGTGCTAGAAAGATGTCAACCAGGGGGGTCTCCCTGATCTGAAGTCCCAATTAGACCTCACACCGTTTGGTGTAGGAGCTCCATATGGAATGTCGACTCAGTGGCCATATATCTCAAAGATATGCCTTGGCTCTAACTGTCAGCATAGGAGACTGATGCAATGGTGTCTTCGAAAAGTAAGGGAGGTGTGCCTAGTGAGTGTGAAGTTGCAATTGTGTCAAGGTTCCTCTACTGTAAAGGGGGGAGAAAAGTGAGCCTCTATGTGAGAGGTAATAGTACCACCTAGGAAGAGACACATATGAACCAAAAGGATTCATCTAACATCCAGTGGAATAGTCCACAACAAATGCGACAGTTGTTACAACCAACAAACAAGGAAAGACATGTCTAGTATCCCGCAGAATAGTCCACAAGGATGGGACATCAATAACAACCATTACAACACATTCTCAATAATATAAGCACTAAAATAACCAAAATAGTTCAACTATCTTAATACATGTGTAAGCAAACATGAAATACAAACGTCCATAGAATAGTCTTACAAACATTCATATTCCATGCATGAATAACGTGTTGGCCTTACAAGGATTCTATTATTAAGAAAAATTTCCAAGACACATGTTTACAATGTAAATCACTAGCCCCAATAGTGGGAAATTGGATCCATTCCTTGCTCCTCAAAGAACTAGTTGATCTCTCTAATGCCTTGCGGGAGGAGCCAAGGTGAAAAGTGCTTTGTTCATACAATGAGGGGGTATATATAACCAAGGGGTGATGCTTCCCCTGTGTGACTCTTTGAATACCCTCATGACTGTTCAACTTCCTATGACTTTTCAAATTACATGATTCTCCATATTCATGTGTGTCCTTTGGACTTCCACTTTACAATACATTTGAATATAATATACATGGTCCACAATGATGATGTGGCATGTGACAACTCATGAAAAGAGATGACATGGAACTTCTGGTATGAATTGGTTGAGTGATATGGCAATGTCAATCCATTGTTGATATGAATAGGTCGAGTTATATGGAAATGCCAAGCCACTGCTACTATTGTGAATGATGTCTACTTGAGAATACTCTTGTCTTCCACTTCCTCATGGCTCGGTGACAGGAATATTCAACGATACCAAGTCTTGGGTTGTGGTCGCGAGTTGGTGTCCCTTTGATTTTTCTTGATAGATTAGCTTAAATTCTCACCTACAAGAACTTACTTTTCATGTGTTTCTACATTTCCATGTTCATCATCCCTCCAATTTCCTATATCTGCAATTCACTCATGATGAGACGACATCAACTTGAAAACCCCCTAGCTTAAGATGGTGCATTTTGGTCCAGAGATTGAGTTAGAACCGAGTTACAAGTTGGGAAGGGAGGCTCAATGATTATGCATTGCACAGTCTAAGTAGCGAAGGCTAGGCTTAAGGCCTATAACTGTGCAATGCGCAATTGAGGCTGGGTTGAGAGGCTATCTTTTGTGCAGTTTTGGAGATGAGTGAGTCCAGCTGGAGGAGGGGCCACTGTGGAATATTTATGTGTAGTTCTAGAGAGGAAGGATGACTGAATTTTACACAATTTTGGGACACAGTGGGTTAGGATGAGGGGAGGAACATTGAAGGCATCTTCTATGTAGTTATGGAAGGGAAGGCTGACTAAAAAGATTATGCAATTATGGAAAGGAAGGCTAGTCTTGGGCTCAGGAATTGTGCAATGCAACAATCCTAGGGGACAGGAATTGCACATTACACAGATCCAGGGGTCAAGGTCATAACCTACTGACTAGAACTGTGCAATGCACAGTCCAGGCAGGCTTGGTGAAGCCAAGTTGAAGGGCTCAAGAGCTTCTTTGGAAAAGGCTAAGTGTTGGACCAGTGAGACTGTCAGGTGAAGTGATGGAGCTTCAACTATGTCCTAACACTTAGTATACTTGATGAACCAAAAACAATGATCACCCATGAGACATTGCAAACACTTTTGCTTATGTTTGCCTGCTTCATGACTAGTTACAATAAGTGGGACACTTAAGATAAATTTTATGATGATTGTGACGATACTTGTGCGACAACGCTCAAAACTTTGTGAATGAGTGAGATAGGTGTTTATATAGTTAGGATAACTCATAAACACAAAGATGAGTCCCTGAGACAACTAGAATGATCTTATGCCTAAAGTGCAACAACCAGCATGCGAAAAGTCAACATATTGCCTATCTTGTGAAAGGGAGAAAAACACTTAGAGAAAACACATGGAATGACTTTCAATGTTTGCAACCATATATGTCGTTGAAGACATAATGATATGACAATGATAATTTTTCCTTCATACTACACTAAGAGGTGCATTTCAAATTCCTGATATATGTGCTATGTTCTTTGTACCTACCCTCCAAAGGGATGTGAATCAAATGGAGTCTTCATGCGGTCTTGATATCTGATATTCTATCATACCCCAGGGTTCCTTAGTTTTCTTATCTGTTGATTATCTTCTCTCCTTAGCTCCTTAAGTTTCATCTAGAATGTCCTCCTTCTTCATCTCCTTCTTCATCAACTTTCCATAGTGAAAAAGAGTAAATGCATCTGCAACTCACTCATGACGAGACAACATTAGTCTAAAAATCCCTAACCTCAGATAGAGAACTTGGATTCATGAAATGGGTTGGGACTGAGTGACAGGTTAGGGGAGAAAGCGTAATGACTATGTAATTACTGAGTTCAAGTAGTCAAGCGTCAAGCCTAATCATTGAGACTATGCAATGCACAACTTTGTCCACACTGAAGGAAATTCTTGCATATTCCTCACTGAGGGAAAAAATTGCGCAGTGCCCACTGAGGGAAGAACTGTGCAATTTCTGAAGGCATTGAGCTCTAGCCGAGGGAAGGGCATTGAAGGAAGCATCTACACATTTTTGGAGGCCAAGGGAGGCTGGGATTTATGTGCATTATGCAGTTTCAACAGACAAAGGAAAGCTTCAAGGTTGAATATGTGAAGTGCGCTATTTGGGAAGGCTGTATGAGGCTAGGTTGCTAGGAATCCTTCAAAATTTGGCTAAGTGTGTGATCACTGGAACCAATGTGAATAGTGATAGAAATTTACCGTGACCACACACTTGGACACTTCGCAACACAACATAGATCATCTAGAACATATGAAAAAAATACTTCCCTTAATGCAACAACCTTTGTGACAACTTACGACAAGTGTGGCTCCGACAATAGACTTTGTAAGGATAATGATGAAACTTGTGTAATAGTGTGTGAAACTTTGGAAATGAGTGCAAAACATGTATATATGATGAGAACAACTCATTTTCACAAATATTTCCCCTTGAAGAAAACAAAAAATCCCCTTTTCATGACAAGTGATAATTTCCATGCCCGAAGACGACACTTGCTATATAAAGATAAAAGTGTGAGCGACTCTTGAGATCTAAGAAGGGTGATTGAATTCATTAGCTGACTAATAAGTGACTAAGGAATGACAGAACAAAGGATCCATAGTAGGCTCCAAAATTTGAGTGTATGCCAAAATTTTGGAGGGTGTTGCAGCAACTACAACACTTGGTGACACACTAGTAGAATCCATCTTCTTTGTTTTGGTTAACTCATTTCGTGAAGGGCCTTGGTTCTTTAGGGAGTATTGATTCATAATGTAGATCACTTTGGCCTTTTCCAGTTACCCCATGACTAGACATGGTCCCCTTTGTACCTTATTGGTCGAGCACAACATAATATTTAGCATAATCACAACATTTTGAGTTGGGAAGGGTAGTGTAGCTCACGAGATTAATATTTCCGGAGTATAATTTTTCATCTCTGGTGTTGCTCCGTTGCCAACAGGCTTGGATAGTACCCTGACAGAGTCATGTAGGAACATAAAAATTTCTTTGATGTCAGCGAACCTGGACAGTACCCCAACAAAGTGCTTGCTTCACCTCTCTGCACATGAAACATTTCTCTTCTTTTGCCTTTATTTATTTATTTAAAGAGAACTGTGTATTGGAGCTTATTTATTTTTGATCAGAAGAGGGATCCCGACTTATTGAGAGCAGAAGAGGTTGTTCCTTCAGAGAAGCATATAAAGACCTTTGATTTAGGTTTTCTCATTTAGATTTTCCCCCTTCTCTGTTTCTACTAGTTGGATAAGCCGGAGAAAACCAAAGTAGAAAAATTGAGGATATGCATGAGGTTTCCAGACTAGATGTGGGTTCACGATTGGACCTAAACTCTCCTTAAAGACGGATCGTATTTTTCGTCCGAAATTCATCATCCAAAAGATGTGACCAACACAAGGAAGACAAATAGATGGCTAGCCAAATGTTGAAGTGTCACAAGACTCTTTATGGTTTGGCCACACACACACTAAGAAGCCAAACTAGATCTAGGCACAACACTTATTCGCACGATGAAAACAAAAGGAAAATTCGAACAAAAAATAAAACAGGACAAAAAGAAAGAAAAAACACAACAAGGAAACATAACCAGAAGACAAGAGAATGAATGGCTAAAGAAAACATGATGTAGGACTAGAATAAGAAAAAGAAGCCATAATAGAGGGAACGAGTGAGAATGAGTGCAAGAAAGGGAAAAATAGGATGCATCTAATCCTACTCCTAACCTCACAACTAGTAGGTTGGGGTAACATATAATGAAATTTCCAGTGAAACCACAGTAGTCGTTCTTGACCTTTAAAAAGGATGCCAACACCACTATTGCATGATACCAATTGGGACATGGTGAACGAGGAAGAACTTGATTTGTGTGACAAATTGTGCATTCATTACCACTAAAGAGGATTTATGGTGCCATGAGAGGACATATTTGCAACATCCACTAGGAGAAAATGATGAAATTAGTGACTAGGTGACTAAAATAGTTAGTTGTCATAGCTTGTACCAGTGAAATACTACAAAAATGAGTAATATTAAGTGAATGAACTAAAAATGACTAACATAAATGACTAATTTAGTCTCGGGTTAAAATATATGACTAAAAAATAAGTAATACAATTAAAAATGACTAACATTAATGACTAATTTAGTCTAGGAACAAAAATACAACTACATAACCAGTACTCCAATAATACAAATTAGTCATTTATGTTAGTCATTTTAAATGTGTCACTTCAGCAATCTAAACTTACAAGTGAAAGGGGATTCAAATGTTGTTGTAGATTGACTGAAAGATTATACTTCCTTAAACACTTCTTTATTGGACTAGTGGATGATTAGAGTTATAGAGTTAATTAGAATATTCAAGGTTATATCCTTTGATCACATACATAGAGAAGTCAATTCAAAGGCTAACAAATTATCCAAAATGGGAGTGGGATTACAACTGGGTCAAATACATTATGAAAAATAACTATAATGAGAAGTGTTAGCTAATTAGTAGAGGACACGTTTCCTTTAGTTAAATACTTAAATTTTCATTCATATCTATACACATATATTCCACATTTATTTTTCATCTTGCAATGTGGTAGTGCCAATGAGAGGGTATCAACTTGAATCAATTAATGTTCACTTAGTGCCACTACGAAGTTTCCTTCATATAGCTTGTAAAATCTATTAATTTTGCTTCACAAATTGTCATGGTGCTTAAATTACTTGTCTATGCCTCTAAGTGACACTACAACCCCCAAGCCTCTCTAACTATTTGACCTCTTCAACCCTTGTTAGAGTCTTCTTAGATGTGCACTCATGTCTGAAGCAGAACATAATGCTGGCATCCCAAATGTGCATGTGCATTCCCTCTTTTAATGCCTCTTTAAAACCACATTATCACATTGCTTAAAATGAAATGTTCACATCTTAAGGCAAAGCATGTATTTTTCTTATGACAACCTAAACTATGCAAGTGACTAGGAAAAGACTCCATTTTATCAGGATGAAAACATAGGGTCTTACAACCCCATTCATGCAACAATTTGAATATATTTAACCTAAATAAGGATACATACCATACTCCCTCCAAATTTTACATATGACTTTTAAGAAACTAACACTTGATTTTAACTATTAAATATACTTACTATATACTATATTTTGTTTGCACCCACTTAATATGCAAGAACACTTAAATGTTTTCAATGCAACCAAGTTAAGAACACTTGTTTCCTTCTGACATCTCAAACACTACCTCCATACAATTTAACAACAAAATTATTGCATAGAAACCATAACCTTAAAATTAAATTATTATTATTATGATGATAAATGCCAACCATAAATGTCTTTAAACACAACTAAAAACATGTAAGATCCCATTAGTTTCTCAAATACAGCTATAATATGATGTAAAAGAAAAGAAAATATTGTATATTGTTTTTCACCATGAAAGTTTAAAATATTGTATATTGTTTTTCACCATGAAAGTTTAAAATATTGTATATTGTTTTTCACCATGAAAATTTAAACATTTTGAAAAAGTTAAGTTTTAATTTTGTTCACAAAATCCCTCCCAACCATAATTCCATATCTATTTTATTTTCATAGGGCGGGAGAAAAAACAAGATTTTAGAGAGTTGAAAATTATGGTTTTACCATAGTAGTATACCCGATATTGAATGCCAACAACATATGTTTAGTCCATTGACGATGCTATGTTCCATTTTTAACTTCAATGCATTTTGACCCCACATTCAATGTTCAACATAGATAGGAGTACACACACCTCCGATATCTGGTTCAAAATCCATTGTTTTTATGTAGCCAAGCTTGTACACTTAGGCATTAATATCTTTGTTACATTTTGTTACTATTTACATGGAATTGGCATTTCATGAGTTCGAGAGGCCATTTATCATAAAATTATGAGAAGTGTAAAACTCAAATAAGGGGATTAAATGCTCAAAAGGTCAACATTGCAGCTGCTAGGGCTATTGCGGGAAGCCTTCGCACCTCACTTGGCCCCAATGGAATGGACAAGATGATTTGGAGCCCTGACCATTGCAAAACATATGTTAAAAAATCGAGAAGCAAGATGGATGTATGTTAAACATTTGAACTTTGGAGGGTTATCATTTGGAGGCAAAGCTAAGGCACAAGCCTAGGGAAACTTGTACATGAAAAATTACAGAGCCTATGGTTTTTGGATATTTTAGGGCTTTGGCTATTGAAAATTTATGCTAAAACATGTTTTGACAGATTCTATACAGTGATAGTTTCTGAGACCTTTTAAATGAGGTAGAATTTAGGGATTCTAGATCATCGTAAGTGCATTTCTAGACATTCTATCACGCTTCATCATATTTGAAAAGTTAATTATCAAATAGTTTCTTCATTGGTTGCTACCTTCGATACCATTAGTACTACCACAAGGCCTCACAATCCCAACAAATCCTTCTAGGTATGCATTTATTTTTCTAGTATTCTCTTCCTTTGAATATGAATTATGTCATAGCCTCCAGAAACACGCCTAATGTACAATTCCATAATTTTGAGCCTATTACTTACTCTCCCTTTCACATTCAAATTCTGCACCATGTTTTAGTGTAGTTGAATTAGGTTGGGTTCACTTTCTTAAGGTCAATTGGTCCATGCCAATAAATAATTTACAGCACAAGGCTTTAATCAAGATCACAATTTGGTTGTAAGTCCTTCAAATATGTTTTCCGAGAGATAATTTACTCACATTTGAAGTAATATATAACATCTCAATTATCTTTTGGTAGGTGTTTGGAAAAAAGTTGCCTTTATGCCCCCATTTGGTTGATATAGAATGATACAAATGAAACTTTATCAAGGGAGGGGGTTGTGTTTCTGACCTACACAAAACACTGTCTCTACCCGACACATATGACAATATAACACAACAATTGGCTGCGTTAACAAGTTTTTTAAAACAATTGAACTCAGGTAGAATCATGCGCACTTGAATTACCATTTCATGAAAAATCACAACACAAAGGTGGGCTTTAATTTTTAATATAAACACATGGCCTTGATATCGAGTTTCCATGATTTTGATCCTTACCTCAAGGTGCCGTAAGGCTACCCTAAGGTGTTGGGTAAAGCCCTTGGAAATGTAACCTAGGTAGTTGTTGTCAAGCTCCCACTCCACAAGCCTTAAGGGGAACATTGGGGTGGGCTAGGGTATGTAATATGAAATATGTGGCATAAGTTTAACTCCTACCTCCATGTGCCTTCCTTATTTTATGGTAAAGCAATTGGGAATGAAACTTTGATCAATGGTGTTGAGATCTTTTCTTCCCAAGCTTCAAGGAGAAGTTAGAATTAAGGAGTGGGCTTGGGCTTGTAACACATGCACTTGGTATTCATCTCCATGTGCCATAAGTTCAACATCTAACTCCAAGATCCCCTACAAATTCGTGGTAAATGCCTTGGGAATGGAACCTTGGCCTATGGTTTAAAATCATTTCTTCCTAGGCCTTAAGGAGAACATGGGTTTGGTTTGGCTTGTAAGATGATAACTAAATATTCATCTTTGGGAGCCACAAGTCCAACCCCTACGTCCATGTGTCCCATTGAGTTTCTTGGCATTCATATTTTATATAGAAACCAAATTCATTATGTTCATGTAGATTTATTATAGGTAAGCATGAGAAAATGAATTTGATCTCCTAAAGTCTAGACATTGTATTTCTTTTTGTTGTTATATATGGGTATTTTATGCATGGGTCATATTATACTATTTTATTGGTATTCTATTGTAGAATAGTGTTACATCATCTTCATGAATAAAGTAACAAAATAAATGATTATCTTCACAAATTATTTGTTTTTCAAATCGTGCAACCCCCAAATGATTCTATCTCGAGCCTCTCTTTCAGTCCAGAATCAAACTATTTGGTGGCCACTTCTTGGGATAATCAGGTTTGTTCTCAATTGTCTCCATTTGCCATTTACTAAAATGTGGCTAAGTTATTAGGAATGTAATGATAAATTGTGGGACCAATAACAAGATTTTATTTATCTTTACCTCATAGTTAATATTTTAGACTGTGTCACTATGGAGTCTTGGATACATGGTAAATAAGGGGTGTTTCACAATCCTCAACAAGGTTCAAATTCCATAGGGACACATTTTTCTCCTCTAGGGTCATCTTACCTGTGCAAGTGGGTTGTCTTAAGTGGTTGGTACTCTATTCAAGTCTTAGTTGACTTTGGAACAAAAAATAATCTTCAACCATGACTTCTCAGCTGAAGGGATAATTTTTGAGTGATGTAATCCTATTACATTTCATTGTGATATTCTCATATTGGCAAAGGGCATGTTTGTTGCATAGTGATAATGGGAAGTATCTTGCCAAAATAATTTATTTGACAGACATTATAGCTTACTTTGGTGCTTTGGCTGCCACAAGTTCACCTACAAACTAAAATAAGCTTTTATATGAAATGACTTAGGCCCTTAGGAAATATTTTTGGTGAATGGACCAACACGTGGGTAATACTGGATACCCAACCTTTCTTCACAAACCCAAATGATATTATATTTGTTAATCCATTTTGAAATTTGGCCCTTTTCAATGTTACAAGCCCCCTGCTATTGAAATTGAACAAAACTCACACTAATTTAGGACAATATCGTACTGACATGAAAACATTCTTCTTGAAATGCACTGTTGAGAGTATTGCTACACCACCCTTTTCTTCATTGGTTCTAGCTCATGTGACTCCAAGAATTGTCATCGTGTTAAAATTGAGTTTAACTTCTCATAAGCTTAGGATATGTAAAGAGTGATTGTCTGTTGAGTCATTTTGAACATTAGTCAGGATTGTGGTAAGTTTATAACCTTGTACATATATGATTTGTTCACACTTTATGCATTTCTTCCTATTATGGCAGACATAGATGTTGAGTGGGCTATTAAATTATTTTATAGTGTACAACAATAACTCAACAAGGATTTGAAAAACAAGTCAGGAAAAAAGGGGCAAAAATGGCAAAATTTTGCAAAAACTAAGAAATAATGTTTTGTTTTGTTTTTTTTTTTTGAATCACCAATTTGGATAACTGTTAAGAAAGCAGCTCAAGAAAAGATAGAAAATATAGATCAATGCCTTAGAACTCAGCCTCTTCGAGGGGGCAACCTCCTTTACATTACATAAATGAACAATTCTTGGATG